>CAUYQV010057198.1:0-32999 GCA_963574575.1 Galagoides demidoff | reverse complement strand
TGTATGCATAGGTATCCAAGCTAGATATTATGACAAATATACTTTCATAAGTATATCTGACTATATTTGATATAATTTTATCAAATTTATCAAATCAATCACTTTATGTGAATTCATAAGAATAAATAATGTTCTATTTCATATAGATTTAAGAGTTACATATACAACCATTTTCTTTTTTTTTTTTTGAGATGGAACCTCAAGCTATCCCCCTGGGTAGAGTGCCATGGCATCATAGCTCATAGCAACCTCCAACTCCTGGGCTCAAGCGAGTCTCCTGCCTCCGCCTCCCAAGTAGCTGGGACCACAGGCGTCCGCCACAATGCCCGGCCATTTTTTTTTTTTTTTTTTTTTGCTTGCAGCCATCATTGTTGTTTGGCAGGCCTGGGCTGGGGATTCAAACCCGCCACCTTAGGTGTATGTGGCTGGCGCCTTAGCCCATTGAGCCACAGGCGCCGAGCCTACAACCATTTTCTTAAAACCAAATAAAAATAATCATTTTGTGCCTGGCATTAATTATGAAGACATTATTCCCAGCATGTTATGCATATTATCACAGTAACTATTTTCTTACTGCTAGTTTTCAATGAAAAAAGATGTTTAAAATTTGTTTTTAACAAGTTCTTTAGGGAACACAATATTAAAATGTAAGGAAAGGGACGAAAGGGACAAATTTGAAAAATTATTAAAAGATGTTGCTTTCTTTTAAAGGAAGTTTTAAAGTAATTGAATATAGACAAAGTTTATACAAAAGGAGAATTTTATTATTCTTTCTGGTAAGATATGTTAAGATATATTTGATTACCCTCAATTCACATGGAAATAAAGAAGAAAGAAAAAAATAAAAAGTGAGAAAGCCGATTTAAAAATTTATGAAAAATAATTAAATTTCACGGAATAGTTTTTTTAATACCTTTATTTTCAGTCTATGTGTGTCTTTATAAGTAAAGTGGGTTTCTTGAAGACAGCATATAATTGGGTCTTATTTCTTTATCCATTCAGCCACTCTTTGCTTTTTAATGGGAATATTGAGACTATTGACATTCAGAGCTTTTATTAGTAAGCAAGGACTTCCTATTGCTATTCTGTTGCTTATGTTCTATTTGTTTTGAGATTCTTCTCCTCATTTCTTATTGTGTTTCTCTGTAATTAGGTGGATAATTCTGGTAATATGTTTTTATTTGTTTCTTTTTACTTTTAGTGAATCTATTATAAGTTTTTGTACTGTGATTACCAAAGACTTACAGAAATCATACTTTAAAGTATGACACTTTATTTTAAGAAGATAATTTATTTTAGAACACAATAAAAGAAGAAACATAGGCAAAAGCAAACACTAAAAAATCTATAATTTAACTCTATTCTCCTCCATATTTTCACTTATAGTAGTCTAAGTTTACATGTGTTTGAACTGCCTAGCTCTTGAAAGGTTACTGTAGGTATTATTGCTGTATTATTTTGGATAGACTTTTCTTTTGACTTTATACTAGAATTATAGATGATTTGCATACCACAAAAGCTGTAAGAATGTACTCTGGGTTCTTGCTGGAGAGGCTCTTGGTGCTGCTATTTCTTCTTTTTGTTTGTTTTTTGGTCCAGACAATGAACCAGCTTGCCTCTACCCTTCCCACTATCCCTTAATAGTGCTAGTAATGTTTTTCCTATTTTCCCAGTTTTAACAAAACTGCTTTCTATAATTTTTTAACTGAATTATTTACAATTAAATAACCACTTGGATTCTGAACTTGATTAAGAAAGGCATTTATAAAGGGGTTCTCTATAAATCTTTCACTTTGAAATCATAAACCAGTAAAATAGAACCAGATTTTGTGCTGAGTAATGTTAATAAACAGAGAATCATAGCCAGGATTAACCAGAAACTAACCAAATCAGCTGTGAAAAGTATTCTCAAAGTTTCCTTTCTTTCTTTCTTTTTTTTTTTAAAGTAATTCTTTCCTTATATATGTATCTCAGATTTCAGGGAAGAGTATGAACAAAATGTATTAACCTGGAGATGATCAACAAGGAAGTGATGATTCCTCAGCATGTCATGTCATTATATTGTGGAGTAAAACATATTTACCATAACTGAGATTGATGAAATGTATCTGACTTATGTCAAATACAAACACTTAGTATATGGGTACAGGAGGCAGAAAGAAAGATGGGGGGAACGCAGTTGTGTTTCCATAAGTGATGATGCGAATCTCCTTACTGGCTTTATTGTTCTCTCTGTACTCTCTTCTGCCTGAGGATTTTATGTTTTTAAACTTACACACCATATCTGGCTTATTGAAATAGTATTGATTTCAGTAGATTTTTAAATACGTTATTTCTCTTTAAGCACTTTACATCTACTATTTTTTACCTGAGTCTGTGATTGTTTTTCAGGTCGATGATTTATAATCTTAACAAGTTATTGACATTTTATCTCTTTTGAAATCATTTGTTTCTTCAATATTAATTGAACCTCATAATTGAATTTTAAAAAGAAATTAGGCTTTCTTTTTTAAAATGGAAATAAACAAAACTTGCTTCTCCAAACCTTAAACTGACTTATTGTAACATCTGCATTTCAACAACTTGTCAATTCACATATTTTCTTTGAAAAGATTGACAATATTAGTAGTGACAGGTTCTGAGGAATCCATGGAACATTCTAATATCCATGTAAGGCAGAAATCTAGTAGGCAGGTGGCAAGACACAACTGTTAAATGTGCATCTTAAATTCATTAAGACTGTCTAGGGATGGTAAGATAAAACAACAAATTATGGTTAATAAACAAAAATAAAAATGAGGCCATCAGGTTTAACTCTTCTGAAAGATCAAAACTATTTTTGTTGTATTATAGAAAAAATTTGCTATTCTCATTAAGAGGTCATATTATTATATATTTTTAAAAGTATTTACTGTAAAATACATTAATACAATTATTAATCTTCCCATTAAAATACATAGATGATGAAAGGGCCAGACCAGCACCATTTTGTCATTTACTGCATAAGCTCTGTTAAACTTCAGGGCCACTCCCTGCTGCCTCCCCCACACCTGCTGCTCAGCCATTAAGCCATTGATTGAGACAGCTTAGGCAGACAGCTGCCATACCACCATAATAGGAAATAAGTATCAGTTCCCTTGAACAACTGCTGTAATAGGTAATGAGTTTCGGTCCCTTGAACAGCTCCCGTAATAGGTAATAGGTTTCTACTGAAATTCAGGTATTCTCCTTCAACTACCTAATTAGGCTACACTACCTCTAGCCCTGGTTAAGAAACTTCTGTACCAATCCAAATCCTCCTTTACTAGTGAAATCATCAACCACCAATCAAGAATGTAACTTTACTAGTGAAATCACTAACCACCAATGAAAAGTGTACTCATACCCTCCTACCCTTCTTTCTTTCTGAACCCCATAAAAACTTCCTCCACCCCAGGTTCGAGACTCTTCCTCAGTGTGTATGCCAGGAGAGTCCGGGCTTCCCAGGGCCTGAATAAAACTCACCTCTTGCTTCTTACATCGGAGTGTGTCTCAGACTGTTTGCTGGAGGTCACCTGGAAGAATTTTCGGGTACAACAGGACAACAGTGTGGACTGAGTCTGGTGGGCAGGAGTGTGGATCCCTGGCTCCAATTGTGCTGTTGGAGACCTTTGAACCTCTCTATGTTAAGCAGGGTTTGCACTGCCTGAGACAATATAATTGGAACCTGTGTCTGGGGCTGTCCACTTGGGGACATTCTGAGGTTGACCTTCAAAGTTCTGTAGTGCAAAAGAACTGAAGGGTGGGGGCTGGGACACAGCTGTTTGTAGCTCTTCACCGTCTAGAAGAGGTATTATTTAAACCTAATACTGTGGCTTCTCAGGATAGGGTAGAGTTTGGCTGATATCAAAACAAAGCTAGCTTGTGCTGTCTCACCAAGTAGGTCCTCAGAGTCTCCAGCCAAAACTCTGAAAGGGGCCTTTGTAAGGTTGTAGGAGATAAGCCACAATTACAAAGCCTAACACTTTAGTAAGGCACTATCTCTACTACCTGGGAACCCCAATTCGATCTCACCCTACCAGTTCTAATAACAAAATAGTAGAAAATAAACAAGGTATATAGCCGGGCATTGTGGCAGGTGCCTGTAGTCCCAGCTACTTGGGAGGCTGAGGCAAGAGAATTCACCTAAGCCCAGGAGTTGGAGGTTGCTGTTAGCTGTGTGACACCACAGCATTCTACCAAGGTCAATAAAGTAAGACTCTGTCTCTATAAAAATAAATAAATAAATAAACATAGTGTGGACCCAACAGAAGAACTCTGGCAATGTGAATAACGAGAGTAGATCACCTCCCCCCCCCCCAAGAAATGACAAAGGAGATACCCCTGAAGATACCATGCATAGACAAATGGTAGCAATGTCAGAAGTTGAACTTAGAATATGGATTGCAAATAAGATAAATAGAATGGAAGAAAAGATAGAAATTGAATTCCAAAGAGTAGTTCTAAAGTTGTCTTAAGAAATTAATGAATTCAAAGCCAAGTCACCAAAGATATGGACATAATGAGAAAAGAGATAGCAGAGCTCAAGGAAATGGAAAAGTTACTTGGGAAACTGCAAAATACAGCAGAATCCCTCCGTAACAGAGTTGACCAGGCAGTAGAAAGGATCACTAAAACTGAAGACAAGCTTTTGAACGTTCCCAAACACTCAAAGAGGCAGACAAATAGAGAGCAAAAACTGATCATTCCCTGAGAGAGTTGTGGGATCACTCCAAAAGGATCAAACATTCATCTTATAGGAATTTCCAAAGAAGAGGATGGCCCTAAAGGTACAGATGTTCTACTCCAAGAGATTTTGGAGGAGAATTTTGCAAGCATTGCAAGAGTTATGAACTTCAGAGAGCAGACAGTTTCAGAACCCCAGCAAGACTCAATCCAAATAAAGATCTCCTAGATACATTGTGATTAACTTTGCCAAAGTTAAGACAAAGGAGAAAATTCTGCAAGCAGTCAGACATAAGAAAAGTATCACCTACAAAGGGAGAAGTATCAGAATGACTGCAGATTTCTCATACAAAATGTTTCAAGCCAGAAGAAGATGGTCATTAAACTTCAGTCTCCTAAAACAAAACAACTTCCAGCCCAGGATCCTGTATCCAGCTAAACTGAGTTTCATTTGAGATGGAGAAATCAAATACTTTAATGACATAGACATGTTGAAGAAATTTGCCATAACTAAACCAGCTGTCTGGGATATTCTCAGAACCATCCTCCACAACAACCAGCACAATGCTCTACCTCCAAAGTAAACTCACCTAGAAATTTTTAAACAAAACCCAACTTTCACAGTGGTGTAAAGATTAAAAATGTCCACTGGCCAGCTGAAAATCATGACACCCAAAACACAACCAGGGTTGTCAATTCTCTCAATTAATGTGAATGGTTTAAAAATTGTCCTCTAAAGAGGCACAGGCTGGCTGGCTGGATACATAAACTCACACTGGGTATCTGCTGTATACAAGAATCTCACCTTACCTTAAAGGATAAAAATGGACTCAGGGTGAAGGGATGGTGTTGCATAATACAGGCAAATGGAAACCAGAAAAAAGTAGGGGTTGCAATTGTAGTAGCAGATACAATTGCTTTAAACCAACAAAGATAAAGAAAGATAAGGAAGGTCACTACATATTTGTCTAGGGACATACCCAACATGAAGAGATTTTGATAAATTAACATTTATTTATTTATTTTCTGTATACATATACATGTGTGTATTTGGTTTCTACTTTTTGCCTTCACAAAATTAAAGAGGCTTAAAATTGAATAACAATAACAATGTTTAAGTTAAGGACTAGAAACAAAGACCTCATAAAGAACAAACAAAAATAAATACATTTGGAAAAGAAATCATATGATTGATGCAACAAAATATTGAACAATAATAATAATGCAAAAAAAGTAACATTCACATTGTCAGATAAAAGTATGTCTATCATATAATGCTTTGACTCTGAGGTTCAGTATGGAGTCAACAGTGAACTTCTTTTTTTTAATCTCAAAGAATAGACAACTAATATTTATAAAAAATAATAGGAGATAATTTCAAAAAACAGATTATGCCAAATCCTATAGACAATAGAAAAAGAAGAAATACTTCAAAATCATTCTACTTCATCTGGATATACCTGATACTAAAACTGGAAAAAATATATTATTACAAAGGGAATATTTTACTTATAAATGAGGATGTAATATCCTAAACAACCTATTAACAAGTTGAATTAAACATTATTGTTCAAATAATGTACTTTGGTCAAAATTAAATCCAATTTATGTGAGAATTAGTCACTATTTTCTTTTCTTTTTTTTTCTTTCCCTCACCCCCCCACCTTCTCTCTGTGTCTGCTTTCCCCTTCCCCACCTCCCACCATGTCTTTAATTGTCATTAATTGTCCTCATATCAAAGTTGAATAGATAGGATTCATACTTCTCCATTCCTGTGATGCTTCACTAAGAATAATGTGCTCCACCTCCATCCAGGTTAATACAAATGCTGCAAAATCTCCATTTTTTTAATGGCTAAATAGTATTCCATGGTATACATATACCACAGCTTTGCCAATCCATTCCTGGGTTGAGGGGCATTTAGGCTGTTTCCACATTTTAGCGACTGTAAATTAAGCTGCAATAAACAGTCTAGTACAAGTGTCTCTATAATAAGAGGTTTTTATTCCTTCTGGATAGCTGCTCAGTAATGGGACTGCAGCATCAAACAGGAGGTCTAGGTTGAGTTCTTTGAGGTTTCTCCATACTTCCTATCAAAAAGGTTGTATTAGTTTGCAGAACAATTTCCAGCCCAGAATTCTATATCCCACTAAGCTAAGCTTTAAAATTTATGGAACAATCAAATCTTTTATTGATATGCAAACATTGAGGAAATTTGCTACAACAAGACCAGCTTTACAGGAAATACTTCAACTTGTTCTACGTACTGATCATCACAATGAACCTTCAACAAAGTAAACACCCAGAAATCAAAGGACAGAATCTATCTTCCACAGTGGTGCAAAAGACAAAACTAAGCAATGGACTTTCACAAAATAAGATGAATAGAATGCTACCACTCTTATCAATTATCTCAATAAATGTCAATGGCTTGAATTCCTTACTGAAGAGGTATAGATTGGCTGAGTGGATTAAAAAACACAAGCCATCTATTTGATGTCTGCAAGAAACACATCTCATGTCAAAAGACAAATTAAAACTCAGAGTTAAGGGTTGGAAGTCAATTTCTCAGGCAAATGGAATTCAGAAGAAAAGAGGGGTTGCAATCTTATTTTCAGATAAATGTGGATTTAAAGCAACTAAAGTCAAAAAAGTGACAGTCACTTCATATTGGTCAAGGGAAAAATATAAGAAGACATTTCAATTCTAAATATTTATGTACCCAATTTAAATGCTCCCAGATTCCTGAAACAGACCTTGCTTAGTCTGAGCAATATGATATCCTCTAACACCATAATAACAGAGGACTTTAACACTCTTCTCTCAGAGCTGGACAGATCCTCTAAACAGAAGTTAAACAAAGCTATAAGAGATTTAAATGAGACCCTAGAACAACTATGCTTGATAGACATATATAGAACACTCCATCCCAAAGATAAAGAATATACATGCATCTCATTGTCCCATGGAACATTCTCCAAAATCGCTCATATCCTAGGACACAAAACAAACCTCAACAGAATCAAAAGAACTGAAATTTTACCTTGTGTCTTCTCAGACCACAAGGCACTAAAAGTGGAACTCAACTATAAGAAAAACATTCAACCTCACACAAAGGCAAGGAAGTTAAACAATCATGCTGAATGACAGTTGGGTGCAGGAATAAATAAAAACGGAAATCATTAACTTCTTTGAGTATAACAACAATGAAGACACAAGCTACCAAAACCTGTGGGATACAGCAAAAGCAGTCCTGAGAGGAAAATTTATCACTTTATAAGCCTACAATCGAAAAACAGAAAGAAAGCACATCAACAAACTCACAAGCCATCTTATAGAACTGAAAAAAGAAGAACAATCTAAATTTAAACCAGCAGAAGAAAATAAATATCCAAAATTAAATCAGAGATTAATGAAATTGAAAACAAAAGAATCATTCAGATAATTAATGAAAAGAGGAGTTGGTTTTTTGAAAAGATAAATAAAATAGATAAACCTTAGGCCAGACTAACTAGAAACAGAAAAGTAAAATCTCTAGTATCGTATACTTAATCAGAAATGATAAAGGGGAAATAACTGCTGATGCCACAGAGATACAAAAGATCATTTCTGAATACTACCAGAAACTCTATGCCCAGAAATTTGACAATGTAAAGGAAATGTATCAATATTTGGAATCATATCCTCTCCCTAGACTTGGCCTGGATGAAACATATCTCCTGAACAGACCAATTTCAAGCACTGAGATCAAAGAAACAATAAAAAAACTCCCAACAAATGCCCTGGTCTGGATAGCTTCACACCAGAATTCTATCAAACCTTCAAAGAAGAGCTTATTCCTATATTGCAGAAATTATTTCAAAAAATTGAGAAGGATGGAATCTTCCACAATGCATTCTATAAAGCAAACATCACCAGATACCAAAACCAGGAAAACATCCAACTAAAAGGGAGAACTTTAGACCAATTTCACTATTTAATATAGATAATTAATATTTATGCACCCTACCAGAATGCTCCTCAGTTCATAAAGCAGACCCTACAGATATCAACAACTTGAAATCCTCCCACACTATAATAGTTGGAGACTTCAACACCCCTTTGACAGTTTTGGATAGAGCCTCCAAGAAGAAACTAAACAAAGAAATGTTAGACTTAAACCTGACCCTATAACAAATGGAATTTACAGACCTCTACAGAAGATTTGACCCTAATAAAACTGAATATACATTCTTCTCATCAGTCCATTGTTCATCCTCCAAAATAGATTATATCCTATGACACGAGTCTAACCTCAACAAATTTAAAAGTATAGAAATTACTTCTTGTATCTTCTTGGACCACCATGGAATAAAAGTTGAACTCAACAGCAACAGGAATCCTCATACTCAAACAAAGTCATGGAAACTAAATAATCTTAGGCTGAATGATAGCTGGGTAAAAGATGAGATTAAGAAAGAAATCACCAAATTTTTGGAACAAAATGATAATTAAGATACAAATTATCAAAACCTTTGGGATACTGCAAAAGCAGTCCTAAGAGGGAAATTTATAACACTGGAAGCCTTCATTAAGAAAACAGAAAGAGAGGAAACCAACAACTTAATGGATCATCTCAAGCAACTGAAAAAGGAAGAACAGTCCAACCCCAAATGGAGCAGAAGAAAATAACCAAAATTAGAGCAGAATTAAATGAAATTGAAAACAAAAGAATCATTCAGAAGATCAACAAAATGAAAGCTGGTTTTTTGAAAAGATTAACAAAATTGATAAACCTTTGGCCAACCTAACCAGAAATAGAAAAGTAAAATCTCTAATATCATCTGTCAGAAATGATAAAGGAGAAATAATAACAGACACTTTAGAAATTCAAAAAATCCTCAATGATTACTACAAAAATCTCTATTCTCAGAAACATGAAAATCTGAAAGAAATGGACAAATACCTGGAAGCCCTCCACCTTCCTAGACTCAACCAGAAAGAATTAGAAATCTTGAATAGACCTATATCAATCACTGAAATAGTGTCAACAATACAAAATCTCCCCAAAAAGAAAAGTCCGGGACCAGATGGCTTCACATCCAAATTCCATCAAATCTTTCAAGAGGACCTATTGAGTATCTATATTACACAACCTTTTCTAAAGCATAGAAAAAGAAGGACTACTTCCCAACACATTTTATGAAGCAAATATCACCCTGATACCCAAACCAAGAAAGGATTCAACAAAAAAATTAAATTATAGATCAATATCATTAATGAATATTGATGCAAAAATATTCAATAAGATCTTAGCAAACAGAATTCAACAACACATCAAAAAAATTATACACTATGATCAAGTTGGTTTTATTCCAGAGTTACAGGGTTGGTTCAACATATGCAAAGCTATAAATATAATACATCACATCAATAAAATAAAAAACAAAGACCATATGATTTTCCCAATTGACACAGAAAATGCGTTTGATAATATCCAGCATCCTTTCATGATCAGAACACTTAGGAAAATAGGCATAGAAGGGATATTTCTTAAACTGATAGAGGCCTTCTACAGCAAACCCATAGCCAATATCATATTGAATGGTGTAAAATTGAAAACATTTCCACTCAGATCATGAATGAGGCAAGGATGCCCACTGTCTCCACTGCTATTCAACATAGTAATGGAAGTCTTAGCCATTACAATCAGGCAATAGAAGGTGATCAAGCATATCCAAAAAGGGTCAGAGGAGATCAAACTCTCACTCTTCACTGATGATATGATCCTATACCTGAAAAATCCCAGGGACTCAACTTCAAAACTCTTAGAAGTGATCAAGGAATACAGCAGCATCTCAGGATACAAAATCAGTACTTAGAAGTCAGTAGCTTTTATATATGTCAATAATAGTCAAGCTGAAAAAACAGTCAAAGACTCTATTCCTTTTACAGTAGTGCCAAAGAAGATGAAATATCTGGGAATTGACCTAACAAAGGATGTGAAAGTTCTCTATAAACAAAACTATGAAACTCTGAGAAAAGAAATAGCTGATGATGTTAATAAATGGAAAAACATACCATGCTCATGGCTGGGAAGAATCAAGATTGTTAAAATGTCCATACTACCCAAAGCAATCTACAGATTTAATGCAATCCCTAATAAAGCACCATTGTCATACTTTAAAGAACTTGAAAAACCAGTGCTTCATTTTATATGGGATCAGAAAAAAAACTTGAATAGCAAATACATTACTTGGAAAAAAGAACAAATCAGGAGGTATCACATTACGAGAATTCAGGTTATGCTACAAATCTATAGTGATCAAAACAGCATGGTGCTGGCACAAAAACAGAGTGGTAGGTTTATGGAACAAAATAGAGAACCAAGAGATGAACCCAGCTATTTATCATCATTTGATCTTCAACAAGCCTATCAAAAATATTCAGCGGGGCAAAGACTCCCTATTTAACAAATGGTGCTGGATGAACTGGCTGGTGACCTGTAGAAGACTGAAACTGGACCCACACATTTCACCATTAACAAAAATGTATTCTCACTGGATAAAAGATTTAAACTTAAGACATGAAACTATAAAAATACTAGAAGAGAGTACAGAGAAAACACTTGAAGAAATTGGCCTGGGAGAATATTTTATGAGGAGAATGCCCCCTGGGCAATTGAAGCAACACCAAAAATACATTACTAGGATCTGATCAAACTAAAAACTTTTGCACAGTAAGTAAATCAAACAGACAACCTTCAGAATGGGAGAAGATTTTCGCAGGTTATGCTTCCGACAAAGATCTGATAACTAGGATCTACAGAGAACTCAAACTAATCAATAACAAAAGAACAAATAACCTTATTTCTATGTGGGCAAGAGACTTGAACAGAAACTTCTCTGAAGAAGACAGGTGCATGGCCTACAAACACACGAAAAAATGTTCATCATTTTTAATCATCAGAAAAATGCAAATTAAAACCACTTTGAGATATCATCTAACTCCAGTAAGATTAGCCCACATAACAAAATCCCAAAACTATAGATGTTGGCATAGATGTGGAGAGAAGGGAATGCTTCTACACTGCTCATGGGAATGCAAGCTAATACGACCTTTTGGAAAGAAGTTTGGAGAACACTAAAGGAACTAAAAGTAGACCTACTGTTCCATCCTGCAATTCCTCTACTAGGTATATACCCAGATGAACAAAAGTTATTTTACAACAAAGACATTTGCACCAGAATGTTTATTGCAGCCCAATTAATAATAGCCAAGACATGGAAACAGCCCAGGTGCCCATCCACCCATGAATGGATTAAAAAATTGTGGTATATCTATACCATGGAATACTATGCAGCTATAAAAAGATGGAGATGTCACATCTTCTATGTTTACCTGGATGGAGCTGGAACATTTTCTTCTTAGTAAAGTATCTCAAGAATGGGGGGAAAAAGTATCCGATATACTCAATACTACTATGAAATCAATATATAATCAGCTACACACTCATATGAATGGCAAAACACAACTATAGTCCAGAAAGTAGAAGAGAAGAGGAGAGAGAGGGGAAGGGAGGTGGGTTATGGGAGGAGGGAGGGTATTTGGGGGGATCTCACCTAATGTGCATGATGCAATGGTGCATTTCAAAACTATTAAGAAATGAGTATAATTGTGATGGATGTGTTACTTAGTTCAATGTAAGCATTTCACATTGTATATTGAAGCAGTACTCTGAACCTCATAAATGCATCAATGTACAAAGTTATGATTTAATAAAAAATAATAAAGATATCTAGAGAAACCAAGAGGTATAGAGAGGATAGTTAGGGAAGAAATCAAGAAATCTGGACTTGAAACTAATTTAGGAATTCACCTACTGCTTAGCAAACAGAATAGGCTTTAAGGAGAGAATAAAGGAAGAAAAGAAGTTCAGAGATGGAATTTTAACTCTAGGCTTAGTGTATGGGCAAGATGCAAAGGAGATAGGAAGAAACAGCCCCAGGGTGGAACACTCAACTTGGGAGTGCTGACTGCTGTAGGGAAGTGAGGGAAGAGTGAGGTAGAGAGGTCAAGGAGGCGCTGAAAGATAGTCATGGGGTTGACAATTAAATAGCCATTGGCTAGACTTGGTGCCTGTCATCGTAGCAGTTTTCAAGGCTGAGGAGGGAGAATCGCTTGAACCCAGGAGTTCAAGACCAGCCTGAGCAACATAGTGAGATCCCATCCCAACTATTAAGAAACGAGTATAATTGTGATGGATGTGTTACTTAGTTCAATGTAAGCATTTCACATTGTATATTGAAGCAGTACCCTGAACCCCATAAATGCAGCAATGTATAAAGTTATGATTAAATAAAAATAATAATAAACAAAGGGGGAAAAAAGGAAGAAAACCATTAATGAGTTTCTGTAGGAGCAGCTTTTAGAGTGGGGAAGAGCCAGTTTTCATTGGGTTGAGTAGTAATCGGAAAGTAGATCATCAGCTCCCAATCACTGTCAATTCATGACAGAAATGCTCAAGACCTTACTTTATTCTGAAACTGTCCTTATTTAATAAAAAAAGTCTTTTATGAAATAATAGTGATCTGGGAGTATGGTCTGTTAAGTGTGTGTCTTAGTTAAAAAAAGGTAGCCTTTTAATTATTCTTTTTTACCCACTTAATTTCACTGGTCTATGAAGTCCAAGAATAAAAGTAGATTACTTGTATGTGAATATAAAAAAGGGCTATAAACTGAGAAAAATTTGAGCATTTTTCTGTTTTGAACTAATAAGACAGCTAGGGTAGAGGCTGAAGGAGAGCAGGAGGAAAATTGATCAAGTTACTGGAAAAGCTAAAATGAAGTCTAGCAATAATGGAAGGATTTTCTTTGGGGACCTTCTTCACCAGTTCGAGGAAAAAAGGAAAGAGGACAGATTTAGTGTCTGGTTGGGGGAGGGGAAAATTGAATTCACTCGAGAGTTCCCGTTCTTTAAAAGTAATGAAATCCATGTTTTGAGGGTCAAGGAAGGAAGAGTAGTGGATGTGAGTAGGGTAGAGTGAGGGGCCTTGTCAGTGATAAAGGTTGGAAGGGACAGCTGGGGGAAGTGGGAAAGGCACACAAAAACTTGCCAAGTGTTTGTGGGATTTTGTGTGCAGCCTAGCTGATTCCTTCTGGGAATTAATATAGAACAATTTTGAAAGAAAATTAGGCTTAAAGTAGATAAAGCAAATTATTAATGGAAACAATTTCAAAATGAGCAGATAAAAGGAGTCTTTGGTGGCAAAAGAGAGGAAGCCACTGCAATATTCCATATCGCTATGATTTTGATGAGGGAAGTATTCCAAATCCATCTGTCTCCTGAAGGACACGTGTTAGCAAATCTAGGGGCATATATAGCATACCTGGCAGAGCCCAGTGCTTAGTAGAATAAATTTCAATTTCATTTTTAAAAAACCTAACCCAAATACTCCGTTTTTTCAAAGTTATTATTCCCTGTCAGTATTTGACACCTTTGACATTTCCTCTCTACCTCTTTCAAAGTGTTTTATGGCTTCTGGTGAGGGTGGATTGATTGATTTCTTTTTTCTTTTTTTTTTTGAGACAGAGTCTCACTTTATTACCTTCGGTAGAGTGCCATGGCATCAGAGCTCACAGC
Organism: Galagoides demidoff; assembly: GCA_963574575.1. Classification (NCBI taxonomy): domain Eukaryota; kingdom Metazoa; phylum Chordata; class Mammalia; order Primates; family Galagidae; genus Galagoides; species Galagoides demidoff. Next base: position 18,673 of record CAUYQV010057198.1, on the reverse strand, counting down.
AACCTCAAACTCTTGGGCTCAAGCGATTTTCTTGCCTCAGCCTCCCAAGTAGCTAGGACTACAGACACCTCCCACAATGCCTGACTATTTTTAGAGACAAGGTCTCACTCTGGCTCAGGCTGGTCTCCAACCTGTGAGCTCAGGCAATTCACCCACCTCAGCCTCCCAAGTGCTGGGATTACAGGCTTGAGACACCATGCCGGACCTGATTGGTTTCTTTTTAATTAAGGCCATCTCTATAACCCTGATGCACGGACAAACAGAAGAAAGACACATTTACTTTCCTGCACAAGAGGTACAGGTTCAATTATATGTCAGGTGCTATGCTGATTCTGTAAGTACCAGCTGCACAGTTGCATCAAGTAGCCCTTTATCCTCAAGGAGACTTGGGGAATGAATAGTAAGCCACGTATGTTACATAAAGACTGGGGGGAAATCACCTCGCTTTCTGAAACACTGAGTCTTGATTATGCATTTTGCACAAATAAAACATGGTGTGTGCCTCTTGTTTGTGTTATTTCCTGCACGGAAGCCAGGCTTTATGAACAGGGTTCTATGTTGGTCCCATGGCCAAGGTAAACCTCTACATCGCGTGACAGTCAGTGCATCCCTGTAACCAAGAAGTACACTTTGACCTCTTTGGTAAATTCCCTTGAGGCAGTGATTTTCAACCAGTGTCCCATGAAAAATTTTAAAGATCATTAATTAAATAATTTTTGAAAAAAGTTCCAAGCACAGTAAGTATGTTCTTCTTCTTCTTTTTTTTTTTTACTCTTTTTGTTGATCAACATAATTCTTTTTAAAACTTTATTTTATTTATTTATTTTCAGTTTTTGGCTGGGGCTGGGTTTGAACCCGCCACCTCTGGCATATGGGGCTGACATCCTACTCCTATGAACCACAGGCACCGCTCCGATCAACATAATTTAAGTGTGCCGTGGAAGTTTACAGCACTTCTGTGACAAGAGATTAAAAAAAAAAAATGCGAAATGCTGCCTTAGGGCAAAACCAGGAGCAGACAAGGAAAAGTTGGAAGTGGCTGCAAAAAGATGCTTTGGCCTTGAGTATCTTAAGAGGACAGAGAAGATTTACCTGACGCCTGAGAGCTCAGGCAATAGCCTAGTCCTGGCTATTCTAACTGCCAAAACATTAGTGCTAGGTTTAGAAGATGCCCTAGTTTTCATGTACCATTGTACTCAAGTGGCCAAGTCTGTGTGTGTGTGTAAATCTCTCTTTGAGGACTAGGTAAAGAAGAGTTTTGAGCTTTCATTTGTCCCAAGTGCTTGTCTATCAGATTGCAAGGAAACAGACTTCGTTAGAGTAGTAAATGGTTAAATAGGAGAGCTTTTTATAGTTTTCCTCCATCTAAAGATGTCATGTCCTGGGGCTCAGTAGGTAGGAAGCCAGCCCCATATACCCAGGGTAGTGGGTTTGAACTGGCCCCAGCCAAACTGCAACAAGAAAATAGCGGGGCGTTCTGATGGGCACCTATAGTCCCAGCTACTTGGGATGCTGAAGCAAGAGAATTCACCTAAGCCCAGGAGTTAGAAGTTGCTGTGAGCTGTGACACCACAGCACTCTACCAAGGGCAATAAAGTGAGACTGTCTCTAAAACAAACAAACAAACAAAAAAAGATGTCATGCCCACTCACCCCACCAACAGAAGGCCAGGTGCTGTGTTTGGATTGCTATCAGAGACACTTACCTGGCTCCTAGTTCCTTTCTAATCCTCTGTATTCTAAAAAGTAATCTCAGCAATGCTCTTAGCGTGTTATTCCTTGCCTAAAAATTATCTACATTTTCCTATTTTTCATTGCAAGACTTTGCAAACTATCTCTGCCCCACCTCATGCTTCTTCACGAGCTTTACCCTTCCAGGCTGATTCCCCACAATTCCCTCAATGTAGTCTGTAGTGAGGACAAAGATTCTTCATGTTCATTCCCGCTCAAGTGCCTTTACCCTTCTCCAAGAGCCAGCAGAATAGAAAAAATATAATATGTATTCACAACTCATATGTCTAGCACTGTATATAAAATATTGCTAGCCCTCACAACAATCTTGTTTTACAAATGTGAAAGCTGAGGCTCAGAGAGACTTAAGTATTTTTCTCAAGGTCAACTAGGAATAAACTGCCAGCAGCTCACCCTACTACCTGCTGTAAAGCATTCCTTCTCTTTTGATCTCAGCAGCCAGCCTGTGCCACTGTGCTTTAACATATTATCTTGTACAATTTTGTTTCCTGACTGTACCCTTGTCTCCTCATCACAATGGTAAGCGTACAAAGATCACATAGTATCTTTGTAGTGCTGAGCATATACTAGGGCTGAATGAGTATTTGTTAATTGATTTTTAATATACCTTCATTATATTGATGCCCAGTACTGGGTAGATTTTTTTTTTCAAATTTTTATTCTTTTTTTTTTTTAGACAGAGCCTCAAGCTGTCCCCCTGGGTAGAGTGCTATGGCATCACAGCTCACAGCAACCTCCAACTCCTGGGCTCAAGCAAGTCTCTTGCCTCTGTCTCCCAAGTAGCTGGGACCACAGGTGCCTGCCACAATGCCCGGCTATTTTTTGGTTGTAGCCGTCATTGTTGTTTGGCGGGCCTGGGCTGGATTCGAACCCGGTACCTTAGGTGTACGTGGCTGGCGCCTTAGCCACTTGAGCCACAGGCGCCGATCCTGCGGTACTTAGATTTTTATAAGAGGCTTAGGCCAGGCTGTGTTACAGACAGAAAATCATGTTTGTTTGAGTTGGAGTAAGAGCTGTGACTGTCTACGTCAAGCTCTGCCTTATTTCTCTCTCTTAATGCTTTAGGTCGGATTGGTAGCAATGAATGAGCCCTCCAGGCTGTATTGATCCTGGCTAATTCATCTTTTACCTTAGAGGGATGGCAGATATTGTTTCAAGAACAGGTCCACAATTCTTTTTCTGAAAGCCTTGAGGCCATGTGTGTTTTGGAAATCAGAAGTTTTTAGATATTTAGAGAGTAAATATATTGGTTATGCTATATATTAGGGATCCTCAAACTTTTTAAACAGGGGGCCAGTTCACTGTCCCTCAGACCGTTGGAGGGCCGGACTGCGGGCCCCGGGACCAGTTAGCTGCTAAGCAGGCAGTGGCAGCAAAAATACCTGGCGGGCCAGATAAATGTCCTAGGCAGGCTGCATGTGGCCCATGGGCCATAGTTTGAGGACGCCTGCTATATAATGGAACTCCCTCCATAAGGTCTGAGACACCGCCTACAGTCAAACACATTAACATCTCTGCCTCCCATTAAATGGAATAAAGATGAGAGCCTTGTGTCAGGTTTTGCCACCAAATAATTTCCACAAAATACTTTTGGGTTTTGGTGAATTTCAGAATTGTGGGGAAGGGATTGTGAATCTTTTATATATATTGACTCATTTATCCTCTCAACGATAGATGATGATGTGCTTTTCCTTATTTTGGAGATGAAGCAACTAAAACACAGAAAGGTTGTTCAATGTGTCCAAGGTCACTTGGCTGGTAAGTGGCAGGACAGCATTCTAATCCAGGCCTTCTGGCTCCAGAACTTGTGCTTTTCACCACCAGGAGCACTTGCTCCCAAGAAGATTTTGCAAATCACGCTAGCCTAAGTCTCACCGACCAGCTTTGTGACTGCAGATGACTTCCTTAGCACACTGGACCTCGGTTTCCTCCTCTGCTGCTGTCAATGACATTTAGATGGCACCTGGGGCCTTTCACTCCAGGAGGACTGAACCAGATGGACTGGGAGTCCCATTTCTGCTTCGCTGAAGGCCCGCTCCAAGATTTCTGCAAGCTTTTAGAGAGTTACGTGTATACTCTCAGTCACACTTGGCTTCTGCTAATTAATTCAATTGCAGTTTGTTATGAATCGTCTCAGTACCTTGTTTCTGTAATGCATGATGTAGACTCATGAGACCCCAGCTCTTCCTCACAAGAAGACAAATATCCTTAGATTGTTTCTTAGTCCCCCCCACCTTTCATAAATGCCCTTCAGTCACCGCCCCACCATTACATATTGCCCTGGCTTCTTTCCTGACTCCTCTTTTTCCTTCCTTTCTTCTTTCTTCCCCTTCTTGTCTAATTTTTCTGCCCCTTTCTACTTCTTTCCCCTTCCATCTTAACAGCAGAAACAAAACTCAGTCATTTTTTTGTGGCCTTGGCTCTCCATACTTTCAAAATATCATCTTCTCCTAGTGACTTATCAAAGTGTTTTCTTACACACAGGCAGTTCCTTTTCTAAGAGTTCCCTTCCCTATTGTCATCCTGTGAGATTCAACCTGAGTGCCCTCTCCTCCCTCCTCTTCTACACCCAGCCATCTGATGAGACCCTCTCCCCACTTGCCACCCCCAGTCAGTGGTTTGTGTCTCTTACTCAGCTGTTTAAGCTTCATTGTCTGGTATGCAGACCCTCCTCCCACTTGCCACCTCCAGTCAATGGCTTGTGTGTTTCTTGCTCAGCTGTTTAAGCTTCATTGTCTGGTATGCAGACAATACCAGATGGCTAACCTAAAGCTGAAATTTCTCTTAATTACCTTCTGTGTCTAGCATCAGGTTTTATTTTTAGTAAATGTTCATTAACTAGGAGAATAGATTTGACCAAGTAAGAAAAGATAGGAAACCACTAACATTCACTCAGTGAGCAAAGAGTTAATAGAAATTAAAGTCTGTAGCCTCATAACACTTGTCTTCATATTACCCTGAGTGGAGAAAATTACTGGGCCTGGTATTTCAAGGACAATTGTAGTCTCCTTTAGTAGGGAAAACATATCAGATGATGGCCGGGGAAAATGCATTATACATATAAGTCCTCACTCCCAGTGAAATGTAATTCAGCTTTGATCAAATGAAATAAATAACTCAGCCTTGATTATAATTCATGCTCACCTGATAAGTAAGAATTGAGGAGTTTTCTTCACAGTGTAGGTTCGGGGATGCCAGGTAAACTCTAAATAGAAATTGTCTGGTAGAAGAGCTGTGTCACACAGGGTCTTATCTCTCAGCTTTTAGGGCTACAGTTGGGTACACGGTAGGAACTGAAGGAACACAGTAAGAAATGTACACAACCTGTAACATCCATGGCAGAGGTGTTAAACACGGCCTGTGACCCTGCCCTATGATCCCTGGCTATGTGTCCATTATGGAAGAAAGAGACCTGAATTCTAGTCTCTTAGCTCTATCCTGAATATGTGATCCCAAGCAAGAAATTTAACTGCTCTGGGCCTGCTTTTATTATCTGTAAAATGAAAGCCCTGGAGTAAAGTAGGTTTTAATTATCTGAATACGGCTGTCTTAGAATAATACATACATGGAAATAAATATTTAACGCTGTAGGGGGCATATAATAAGTAGAAGTCACCTGCCAGATGCCGTACTCCCAGGTCTGTCTCCTTAGAATATGCCTCTTTGGACTAATTCTTATTCCGGTAAATATGCTTGCACTTCTATTTGTTAATTTATCTACTTTAAGCAATATCGTTTGTGCTGTTCAAGATAAGAAATTTAGTTTACTACCTTCTAAATTTTAATTACACTTATGTATACTCTAAAGATTTATATCTGTTTTCCTGTGCTACTGAAACAGACTCAAAGCACTACTTCTGAAACCATCCATTTCAAGTAGTACTTCTCATTCCCATTGCTTTTATCCGCTTCTTCCCCTTGTATTCTCCAGCTTCTGTCAGTTAAACCATTACTCCTATATTGCCCAGAGTTACAATGTTTACATTATCTTTCATGACTGTGGTTGGTTGTCTTCATTGCTTTTTCTATAGGTTACTTCTGAAAGTTGAAAGCCAAGACAGTATGCAATAACTATGCAAATGTTATTTACTGGAAAACTCGGGAGTGTGCTTGGATGTGCAGAAGAAAATGTAGTCCTGGGTCACCAAGCCTGGCCAGGGGAAGGAGCACTCCATGCATCAAAGTCACATTAATTCTCTTATTACACTCCACAAGGTAGTCAGAATTATCCTACATGTTAGCTGGCATCATATGACAAATGGCTTTCATTGTCAAATATCCCCAACTTGAAATTTAGGTTGGTAGTTCTCAAATCTAGCGGAACATTGGAATCATCGAGGAAGCTTTAAGAAATCTGATAGAGAATCCCACATTTAGAGTTTCTGGTTTATTTAATTGGGCTGGGGTATGGCCTGAGCATCTGAGTTTTTTTAAATTTTGCCACTTGATTCCAATCAGGAGCCAAAGGTGAGGGGACCTGATCATTAACACCAGTTACGTCTGGCAGAGTCAAAGGTCATGAAATAAACTGAGTCTTTCAACAACAAGAGCAGAAGAGTGAAACCCAATAACACTGAAGGTTTATAGAACATTTTATTTCTTTTTAGGGTGTAGCTTTCTCCTTCCCAACCCACCACGGCTAAGATTGTTTCCTAAGATGCCCTTCTCAACTTCTTGGCACTGAGCTTTGAGGTGTTTCATTTGGTAGTTGTTATTTAGAGGAAGAGCTGATTTTTGTCTTGAAGCCTATTAACTTTTGGGGTGGAAGAAGCCCAAGGAGCTGAAAAAGTGGTGCAAACAAACTGTTGTGTCCTTGATGTTCATACTTAGGTTTTGATAACTGATTTGGGTTCTTTCCCCTTATGTTTAAGATTTAACATGAGTTGTGTTTCCAGCAGTTTCAATTCAATTTTGTCTCATTTCCAGTGTTGGATAGAAAGGTGGTTCCCTTTCAGCCCTCCTGCTGAGACTCCTAGAAGCACTGGAGCCAGGCTGGTGGTGATCGGGTCTTAATAGATATAGCCAGCTGTGAAGAGTGACTGAGTGGACACAGTCCCGGAGGAGCCGGTGTAAACATACTGTCCTTTGACTGCCTGGCAGTTAGCCTAGAAGACAAGTGTGAGACAGGAGACTGAGTCTAAGTAAATGCAGCCCCATCTTACCCGCATCCACTCTGCATGGGAAGCCAGCCACACCGGTGTGTGGATTCTGTTCTCCTTACAGTGATGTTGCTACCTATTGCTGCTGACATCATCCCCTTCCTAATGTCCTTTTTGTCCATTTTTTTTTTTTTTTTTTTGGCCGGGGCCGAGTTTGAACTTGCCACCTCCAGTATATGGGGCTGGTGTTCTACTCCTTTGAGCTACAGGCACCGCCCCTTAATGTCCTTTTTTAATCTCAATCTTCTGAGGATTTCCTTGGCAAACCCAAGGTTTGTATCAGTTTATATCAATTACTAGGGAAAATGTCTTTTCGGTGCCAACAACATTGCCAACAACAGTATTAAAAATTAAAGTTGAGAAACTTCTCACTAGTATACGATGCTATAGCAAAAAAAGTGATCATTTAATTTTTTTTCTGTTTTCTACCTTTATTTGTCCACAAGAATATGCAAAAATGTATGTAGTTGTTATCATAGAATCGTTTGATTTCCTGTGTAAATTCTACTCAGAGGTACATTCAAAATTTTGAGATCTAATTATTGCTTATGAAAACTATAGCAATGCTCAAATGCCACTCCCAGCTATCACTTCTTCCAGTTCCCGTTGCCATTGTCCATTCTCTCTAGGACTTATTTCTACATCTTACATCAGTGGTTCTCAAAGTACATTTCATGGACCACTGGGATCACTTAGGAGCTTTGTAGAAATGGAAATTCTCTGGCCTCCATCCAGACCTCCTGAACTAGACACTTGGTGGGTGGGGACCAGCAATCTGCATTTTAACAAGCCTTTCACGGGGTAGGGTGACAAAAAGAGGTTGGTTAATGGTTACAAAAATACATATAGATAGAAGGAATAATTTCTAGTGTTCCATAGCACAGTAGGGTGACTACAGTTCACACTTTATCTATACTTCAAAATAGCTAGAAGAAGAGATTTAGAATGTTCCCAACACAGAGAGATGAGAAGTGTTTGAGGTGATGAGTATCCTAATATGCCCTGATGTGATCTGTGCCCACTGCATGTATCAAAATATCACAGGGACCCTGCACATATGTAGCCTTATGTATCAATAAAACTATCAACAAAACCAAAGCCCTTCAGAAGGTTCAGATGCACACTTGAGCTTGAGAAGCGGCATCCTGGGTGGAAGACTCACTTCCCTTCTGACCTGTACTTTCATAATCCCTCCAACAGGTGAGCTACCTCTCCCTGCCCCATCAGCCACACGCCAGCACAGCCATATTCTGCTTTCTATCGCCAAGGTAAAGCACCACCTCTAACAACTCACACCTCTCTTATGCCCCTGAGATGATTTTTTAGCTTCCCTTAAGGCCTCATCAGTTCTGATTACACTCAATTCCTTCCCCAGCTCCCTTTGTGGTCAGCAGGCTAAATGAGGCTATCAAGAAAACTTTTCACTCTTCCATCTCTCTATCAAACTTTTAGTCATCTGCCCTAATGTTCGCCATTCAGGTTTCTCCGAATCTTCTGCTTGCTTTAGAGAGCTGGTAGGAAAATTCAGGAAGGAAGCTAATGGACCATAAACTCTCTCTCACAGACACTTGGCTATGATGTCTGGCCGTAATATCTGGTCAGTTTCCTAGCAAATTTCTTCAAGAGCTATTCTAACCTTTCCCACTGTCAGGATTGAAATCTCCATTTCTTTATCATTCTCATCCTTCAACAGTAATCAGTTGGGTGGTGCCTGTGGCTCAAAGGAGTAGGGCACCGACCCCATATGCTGGAGGTGGCGGGTTCAAACCCAGCCCTGGCCAAAAACTGCAAAAAACAAAAACAAAAACAAAAAAAACCCCCAAAACAGTAATCAGTCATCAACTGCTACATTTCCTCAGGGCTGATTCCAACCCCATTGTCTTTTTTCTTTTTTATCTGTTCCCTCCTTTTTGTCTCTGAGACCAACTGTGCCACCTATGTTTAGTACTTAGTTTCGTGCGTCCCTGTCTTCTCTAAGCCCTTCTCGCCTCAGTTATCTCCACCCTGCTCATCTTTACTCTCTCCTCTGGCTTCTTTGTATTTTTAGAGACAGAGTTTCACTTCGTCGCACTCGGTAGAGTGCTGTAACGTCATAGCTCACAGCAACCTCAAACTCTTGGGCTCAAGTGATTCTCTTGCCTCAGCCTTCTGAGTAGCTGGGACTTCAGGTGCCTGCCACAACACCTGGCTCTATTTTTAGAGATGAGGGTCTCGCTCTGGCTCAGGCTGGTTTTGAACCTGTGAGCTCAGGCAGTCCACCTACCTCAGCTTCCCAGAGTGATAGGATTACAGCCATGAGCCACCACTCCCAGCCTGGCTTCTTTTCTTTACACTTAAACATGCCAAGCTCTCTCCTATTTAGGTAAACTCCAAGCTCCCTGAGGGCCGTGGGTATATCTGATTTGGTTCACCCTAGTCCTTGGCTCACTGAAGGTATTAACAAACTAATGGTTACTAGTTGAATAAAACCTTTTTGGTTCCTGATGTAATTCTTGAATGAGCACTTTTCCTCTTCTCTTTCTATTAAAACTATTTTGCTGAAGGTCACTGATATGTTCCTAAACGTCAATCTCAGTGCCTTTTCTCAGCCTCTGTTATGAATCTCTCTGAAGCATGTTATCATGGACCCCTTGAAACTCTTTTCTACTTGTTCCAAAACCCTTGGCGCATAATTGCTGCTTTTCTTGGTGCCTTTTCTTCATTATCCTCTCAAAATGCAAGACGTCTGAGGTTCAGTCCTTAGCCCTCTTGTCTTCTTCCTTCTGCTAAAGCAGAAGGAAGGCTGTGTCTCTGCTAAAATCGCCCTTCAATCTACTGTCATCAGCTATGCTACCCGTGTGGATAATTCAAAACTCTTGCTAGCCCCAATCTGAATCTGCCTACTGAGCTTCAATGATACATTTTCAAATACCTCCCAGACACTATCTATAGATACTTTCATGGCCTGAAAAAAACAATGCTCCTCCATGTGAAAAAGTCAAGCCCCAAACAGGAACTTGCTCAAGTTGGTAAGAGGTAGCGGCATCTTACCACGACTCGCTTCATAAAAGCCTCCTGGGTCGCCTTCTTGTTTGCAGCCTTGCCGCCCCAGGCTACCAGTGCACTGGTCTGCAGGGCCCTTCCATAAGAGAAAGTTAGTTTCCAGGGCTTTGGCAGGGGGCAGAGGTTGATGGCATTGAGGTTGAGAGTAGCGTCTTCTTCACTCATGCCGCCAGACAAAAAGCAGATGCCTGGTAGGAGAGAAACCATTTCACTCTATTAGTCCCAGCTTATGAGCCCTGCTTGAGAAAGTGTGCAGTGAGCCGAAAAGAAATGAAACACCTCAATCTTTTCTCTGTTTGATTGGTGAGACTGGGTCAGAGGAATCAGTTCACCTTTGCTAAAGCTAGATGGGCTAAAGTGAGAAGGGTTAGAGGCAAATAGAGAGGGCAGTGCAATGTGGAAGGAGCACAGGGATTGTGTGCACGTGGACAGACTCAGGATGCTTGACATCCTGGATGAAGGGGGGAGTAGTGCTGGCTGCCTGTGCAATAGCAGAGGTCTGCTTCATGAATAGATGCGGACTTCTGGACAAGCACAAATGCTGTGGCTCTCTTTCACAAGGGCTAAAACCTTGAGTTAGGAAGAAAGAAGGCCTTACCGGGAACAGCTGCAGGAACAGTGCGGTGGAGAGCTGTGACGGTGGCCATAGCCACTTGCTCTGGAGTATACTTCTTGGTGCAGGCATGTCCAGCAGTCACCATGTTGGGCTTTAGCAAGGTGCCCTCCAGGTAAACATGATGGTCATTCAGGGCCTTATAGACAGCAGCCAGGACCTGAAGGACAAGAGGTCCAAACAGGTGAAATGCAAAGCTAGTCTTAGAGTCACTTGACCCTGGGACTTCTACACTACAGGGATGTGGGATGAAGGCATTCACATGGTGGCCAAAGCTTCTGAACCAGCCACCAGACCTCATCAGGGGAATATGTTGCAAATAATATGCATTGAGCACAACCAAGCTGGCTTATCCCCACAAACCCTAATCTAGCAGCTCTATTGCATGAACTATTGGCATGGCTCTGCTTCCTGAGGCCCTTCATTCTGTTTTCTTCCATTATTCTGTTGGTCAATGTCATCCCCACTTGAGACTGCTTTGATTTCTCTAGTGGAGGACACCTAATCTGGCCTCTACTCTCCATCCCTGTAGAAGCTGAGTAGTCATCAGCTACTGAGGTCAGGTGTGGTGGTTTATGCCTATAATCCTAGAACTTTGGGAGGCTAAGGTGGGAGGATTGCTTGAGCCCAGGAGTTTAAGACTGGCCTGGACAACACAGCAAGATCCCATCTCTACAAAATATAAAAAAAAATTAGCCATGCATGGTGGTACATGTGTGTGGTCTCATCTATTTGGGAGACTAAGGCAGGTGGATAGCTAGAGCCTAGTTCTTTGAAGTTGCAGTGAATTTTGATAATGCCTCTGTACTCTCACCAAGAAACAGCATGAAACCCCATCTCAAAAAAAAAAAAAAAAGAAAAGAAAAGAAAGAAAGGGAAAAAAAAGAAGAAAGAAAGATAACAAAGAAAAAACATACATTTTGGCAACAGAAGTGCTTTTAGATTTCACTTCAGCCCATGTAATTTTGCAAGTGGAGAAAGTAAGGTAAGGTGACACTATGACTTTCTTACTTCCTTACCATGTGTGAGGAGAACCCCCCTCTAAGGCCATCTAAGGTGGCTAATTTAGAAAGTCAAATGTGAATGAATTTCATATTCTATTCATTATATTATATTTCTCATTATACTATGAGTCTCATAACCTTTTAAAAAATTTTTTCATTATATGAGTCTCATTATAAGAATCTTACATCTTATTTTTAAATTTTTTAGTATACACACAATAAAACTGAGGTCCAAAAGAGACAATATTACTTGCTCAAGATCTCACAAATGGAAAAAAGTAGATTCTCCAACCCAAGTGTTGCTACTGCAAATCCGTGCTTCTTCTACAAGGAGATTCTATGCACCCAAAAGTGAAGGATTGATAAGCACTTCCTTCCCTCTTCAATGCAACATAATGATTCTAACCTACAGGCTATTGCAAATATAACAGCTGTTAAGTAACATACTTAACAACAAGATTTTTCAGCTAGAATGGAGACTGTTAGACTTCAGACTTACTTTCTCAGTAGCATACTGGCAGTGTTCCAGGTCATGGTCTCCATCAGGAATTACCTCTGGTTCAACAATGGGTACTAGCCCATTCTGAAAAGGAAAAGTGGGGAGAAAAAAGTGAAACTGTGATCACTGTGATCCTTTCCTTAGGAGGAGATTCAACATTGTATTGGTGTAAAGCAAAGCCCTTATGGAGAAATCCTATAGGTGACTTATAGGTGATGAAAAGAAATTAATGGGGTGAGTATTAAGAAAAATGAGACTTAAAATGTTTTTCAGAATGGGGTAAAAAATAAACTCAAACCTTAATCTCTGTATCTTTTACTAAAGACTATTCTAGTTACTTCAACACCTAGCAGCCACCCTTTTAGGACAGTCATCTTAAATGAATAAGAATGATACTTCTAGTATGAGTTAATGAAAGAATCCAAGCAGAATCTTCAGGTTCCTGCAATTCCAGCAAACCGAACATAGCCCCAGAAGCAAATCAAGTTAACTTGGACCCAGAGCCCACTTCAATATGTGCTGGAAACTTTAGCTCAGGTCATTGTTCTGGGAGAAATTATTTGGGTTGGAATTTGTCAGAGCTGTAGCCCTCCAGCTAGGGATTGAACAGGTCATGTCTTGAATGTTATGGAATATGGACAAGTGTCCTGTCCTCATGAGCCTGACCATTTTTGAGATTGCTTATGGAACTTTGGCAGAAGGCAGCAGATGACATTAGCCTTTGAACTCAGAGCCTCCTTGGATTCCCGCAGGCTGCTGGAAGCAAATCTTTCCCTACCATACTGAGCTACAGCAAAAGTAGGGAAAATGCCATTAGAATATGCTGGTGAGGGAAGAGGAAGGGTCAGGCATAGCTGTGGTAAGATTGAAAAGAGAGAGCTACTGTTTTGCAGTCCCAGGGGGTCAGGGGGGAGGCAGGGCACCTGCTGACAGATGCTGGCGTAGCGGGCCAGGGCGTTGGCATTTTCCTGGATGGCGAGGCTGGAGGGACACTGGTCAGCAATCCTCAGTACAGCACGCCACTTCCCAAAGTCGACACCGTCCTTCTTGTACTGAGCACAGCGCTCTGAGAGGCCATCGAGCCCTGCGAGTCACAGGAGAGAGAGGGCTTCTTTGCACCCCTGTACCTGATCCCTGGGGCCTCTGACAAAGTGGCTTAGCTTTGGATCCACAGAGTGATCACGATATTGGGCCAAAGCAACGTAGATTAAAGAAAAATGGTTTTCTTTAATACTGGCTACTCTATAAGTAGAATAGAGGGAACTGAGAGTTAATATTATGCTCACTTTATAGACATGGAAACTGAAGCTTTCAGTAACGAAGGGACTTTATCAAGTTTGAACAGCTAAAAAATGATAGGGCTGGGATACAAATTCTGCTTAGCTAACCCAATGCTGTGGTTAATACTTTTTTCTCTTGGGCATTGAAGTACCTTGCAAAATTATCTAAGTAGCATGTCAGAGAATGAGGATTCAAACCCAGGGGTATCTGATCCTAGAACCTGGTGCCTTTCCTCTCTGCTGGTTCTAGATTTTTTTTCCTAAAAACAATAGTTCAAAGTACAGAACACTTTCTCTGTGCAAAGTACTGGGGTAAGCACTGAATGTACATTGTCTATTTAATTCCCACAATAGTTATCCCATTTTAAAGACATGAGAACTGAGGCTCAGAACATTTCAGTGACTGATCATGCAGTTATTACCCTTCTTTACTTGCCTTCATTTCAAACCTGTTGCAACTGGCATGAGTCACGTCAGTGGGCAATATCCTTACCTTGAATAGTGGTTTCTTTGTTTGTTCCAGCAAGGGGAGCAGCTCCTTGGTCTAACTGTGGATACAGATATTAACAAGTAATTAGCAGGTGTCAGATGCCAGTGAAACACGAGCAGAAGTCCTCGTGCTAACTAATAATGCACATCTTTTACAAACCCAAGAGTTGAATTAGAAAGTATACTACTCGCCATTGTGGGGACACAGTTCAGTCCATAGCGGAAGGGAAGGCACGTGAAAGGAGCCATGTGAGAGTTTCTCCTGACGTTTGTTGATCGTCTGCACACACTGGGCATTGTGCTCGTACAGAGGTGAAAAAAAAAAAAGATGCAGCCTCTGCTCTCGTCCTAGAGGCTAAGATCACGAGCCTGAGAGTTTGATAGTCTGAACTGGTTCTAACTTTGCCTTGCTATGTAGGCAGGTTCTACCCAGTTTTTTCATCTCAGCATTTAAATAAGGGTAATAATTGAGTCCACTTCTAGAGGTTGTGAGGAGGATTAAACGAGTATTTGGAATTGTAAGCATTCTGCAAATACAGGGTAGCCAGAAAAGTTCAGGTGCAATTTAAAATAGCAAACTATTTTACTATTTTAGCAAACTATTTTAAACAGCACACTAACTTTATGGCCACCCTGTATTGGTTTTTACTCTTGGAAAGTTCATGCACTATTGGAAGACCAGGTTAAAAGACAGAACAGTAAGAAGTGCTTTAATTATAATAGCTACCATTAAGTGAGTAATTGTTTTGTGATAGGAACCGTTTTAAAACTTCATTTTATTTCTTGAAGACCGTTATGAGCTATGCATGCACTAATTCTTACATGAAGAAATGAGAAAATTGAGGTATCAAGGTACCTGGTAGAAAACTTGGTTGGAAAAAGAGGGCCCTGGTGAAAAAGTCTAGAAGAAGGTCTGTTCTCAGTGGGAAGATGAGGATGAGAAAGAGTGAGAGGAGCCAGGAGATGAGGAGCCTGTTTGGCTGCTGACCCCGCCCTGGCCTGGGAGCCGGGAGTTTGCGCAGAGGCCTCGCGGCAGAGGTGAAGCGTGAACGAAAGTATTCACCTTGATGCCCACCGCGATCCCCTTCTCCTTGAGGATGTTCCTGAACAGCTTTCCCTGGCTGTCCTTCTGGTAGAGGGTCTCATGGAAGAGGATCACGCCCCCGATGCTTTGGCTGATGGAATTGTCCACGGTGAAGAGTATTTCTCGGAACTGCCGTCGGTTCTCCTCGGTGTTTTCCACCTTGATCCTCTGCAGGCGGTTTCCCATGGTGCCTAGAGCGGGCAGGTGAGGGCAGCATGAGGGCCAAGCCAGAGCAGCTCTGTGGTCCTGCACCAGGATGGATCTTCAAGCTCCTGCCTCAGTTTTTGCCTCCCTGGGGGAAGACCCTGGTTGCTATCAGGATGCTGGTAGGAGGCCTATGAGCTGGGCTGGTGGAGGGGTCAGTGCAGAAACCACCAGGGCGTTCTGGTGGATATGCAAAGCCCTCAGGCCTCTCCCTCCCCTGCTCCAGTATGGAACCTCACTGCAGGGGCATGCAGTGGAAGGGCCGGCTCTGGACTCCCCTGGCTTTAGTATTAGCTGTGCCACTCTACCATGGCTATCTCTTGTTCTGTCCTGAGAGCCCCTCAGCCCTCGGTCCTGCCATTTCCTGACACATACACCTCCCTGCCCTTCCTGCCTTGGCTGACTTTAAACTGACTTCTCATTAGCAGCAGATGGCCAGGTACTGACCTCATCCTGTTCAGTGAGTTCCTGGCTTACTATAGACTGATTCAAAGAGCCCTGGCAAGAAGCCTTACACTGAAGAGCTTGAGCCTCTTTCTTTGGTTTTCAGGAGTCTGCCTGCTAAAACCAGCAGATTCCAACAGTCTGTGCTTACTGAGTCTACTGCTCCCACTCCTGTGTACATAAACCTTTACTTCCTCTGAAAAGAAGAATGAGGCTACCAAGTTGCCTTTGCTAAGTGTAGAAACAAGAGTATGCTGTTGTCTCATGTGGTTCGGTCTTACACTCACCTACAGATTCATCAGCGGCCAGGATCCCCTTTCCATTGGCCACAATGCGCTGGGCAATCTCAAAGAGCTCCTTCTTCTGAGCTGCAGTGAGAGCTGGGAATTGGTGGGCCATGGTGGCAAGTCTGGAAAACAGTGTAGGAGAGTCATATGTGGAACTGTGGGTAGCTCAGATGGATTCACGACCAAGTTGGGTGTGCAGACCAGCCGTGCAGACCTTTGTGATACTTCTGGCTTGTGTCCACAGCTGGATAAACAAATGAGGTCCATTTTGTCCCCCCTCACCTAAGTAGCGATGATGGATGCAGGTGTTCACGGTGACTCTAAACAGTATTCCAGGAGAACTTTGGGATGGGCCCTGAGACTGGACCAGCTCATTAGTGATCTACTAAAATCTGACAGAGGGGACTGCAATAATGGGCTATTTCTCCATCCTGCATATTCCTGGTGCCATGGAGGTGCCCTGGATGACCTGAGCCCAGAGCTGTGAGGCTCTTGGCCTGTGCAGTTATCCTCTACTTAACTGTAACCCTTTAGTCCCAGAAGATAATTTTCCAGGCAACAAGTTTGACAGGAGACATCTATTGTCCGCCTTAAAGTTAAACTTTCTTTAACTTTGGGCCATAGAGGGTGTGGTGAAAAGTTCCTTTTTCTTATATTCGACTATCTATGAAACCCCTTGGGATAAACCGGGGAAGATTTTTCCTAAATGCGTGTGGGCTGGGGGTTCTCACGGGCTCTGAGGATGCTGAAGGCCTATAGTGATCCCTGCTCCAGCTCCACTGTAAGAAGAGTCCCCGGCCCTTCCTCAGCAGTGGCCTCTGAAGGGAATCAATGCCCCTGTTCAGCTGCCACTTTGGGTTAGTCTTGACAATGCAAGCTCACCGGGCTTGGTGTGAATTTTGCATGGGTTGGGCCATCCAAGATTTTCTTGAATAACTTCCTATTTAATCCTGTGGTCTCCTCCTTTCTCTAGTTTCTCTCTGTGCAATACATTCAATGCAGGGTGGACGTCCCTTGCCTACACACAATTTCTTGGAATCCCAGGGACCTCAGTTCTCAGTTGAGTCACTCAGCGATGAAGTAATCATAGCAGGCATTATCTTTATTAATTCCCAAGCAATCTAAGACTTAGACAAGTTATCTGAGTTGCCCAAGGTCCCAGCTGGGATAAAGCTGAACTCCCCACCCAGTCATGATTTGTCCTTATGACAAATCCATTTCTCTGCATTTTCTGTATTCCTTCAGGGCCAGCTGTCAGTTTCCTGCCCCTTGACATAAACAGCTGATGGCTACTGAACTAATTCATGGGCAGGTGTAATGGACAACCTCGCTGTTGCCACTCTCCATTTTAACAGAGATTCTTATCTTAACCCTCCCAAGTGGAACCACAATGCTGTCATGTGGGTGCTGTGACAAGCTAGTGGGCAATGATTTCTAGAGAAGTTGATTTTGCAAGGCCCTACCATGTCCCAGCCCCTGGCAGATGGTGTGTGCTGTTTCCATATTAGCCGCTAATATTGGAGTCAGGAAACTTTAGCTTTTGACCTGGCCTCCAGATTTCCATGCTGACAAAAGCCAACCTGGGGATGGTGAATTTCAGACTAAGCTGCAAATTTGACCTTCAGTTAAGGTATTTTCCCAAAGGAGTTCTCAATGACTAAAAATAAAGATGTTCCCTTAATAAAGCAAATGGAAAAAAATAGCCCAATCATAACAAATTATTTACTATAAAGCAGTCCATTAACTGCTTTGCTACAGCAATTGATACATAATTTACTATATATAATTTATTCTTCAAAATAATTCCAGAAGGCAGCTGGGCTTTCCCTACTTCCCATTTAATAGATTAGGATGGAAAATAAGGAGGGTTCAAAGACAAATAGCTAATAAAGCACAAAGTTGGGATATGGGGTGGTACTCCTTTCTATTCATGGGAAAGAGCGAGCTTTGTAAAAATAATTGGCCTTTGCATGACTCCTAATGTCCTTGATGACACCCTTTTGGTCATTGCACCACTGACATTAACAATTCTTAAACATCAGACACCTTCAAATGCAGATCTGCTGCTAGTAGGTCAGAAAGAACTGGGGTCGAGAACCAGTCCATGTTCCCCTAGCTGCAACTTTGGGCAAGTCAGGCAACTTAATAAATAGTGGTGATAATTGCTCTGTTTGTCTCATTGACAAGTAACTCAAAAGCCACCTCTGAGCACCCTGGTCATCGTAGTTGCTCAAAATATATTTGTTGAGTTATATGATAAATGTGAAGATACTTTACTGTGAAAAATACAAGGTATTACTATTTCTCTCTCTTTTCATTGTAAAAAAAAATGATCACCTGAGAAACCTCCTGTTTCTATGTACTACCTATTGATTAGCTATTTTCTTTAATCTGGGTGTGCTGACCCCATTAGAATAGCAGAGACAGGGTCAGGTTAAACCAACACTGTTTACAAAAGTTAAACTTCTATGGAGAGATTAAAGGTCTCTACCGTATCAGCACAAATGCTGCTCCTCGGTTAATCATAAAACGGGGTCACAGGCCAATGTTCACCCCTGAGAGGTAGCAGGCCAGCCTGGAATAGGAGATGGTAAGTTGCTCACATTATATTATTAAGTGAAAAAAAAATAAAAACAAAAACAAGTTCCAGAGAAGTGTGTAATGTATACTATCATCTTTTTTTTTTTTTTTTTGAGACGGAGCCTCAAGTTATCCCCCTGGGTAGAGTGCCATGGCATCACAGCTCATAGCAACCTCCAACTCCTGGGCTCAAGCGAGTCTCCTGCCTCCACCTCCCAAGTAGCTGGGACCACAGGC
>CAUYQV010057197.1:0-64891 GCA_963574575.1 Galagoides demidoff | reverse complement strand
ATGTTAATTAGTAGGATGTAAGCACTCCAATTTGTACAAATAATCAACACATTGAATGCCACAGTGGCATAAATGTATTCATGATCTATGTACAAATGACTTAATAAAAAAACTAAATAATATTCAATTGTTTATATGTGTGTGTGTGTGTATATATGCACATACATATGTATGTATACCACAGTTTTTTACTCATTTTTGTGTCAAATAACATTTTATCCACACACCTGTTTTAATAAATTTAAAAATTCACTTTCTAAATGTTGGACATAAACACAGAAAATCAGTGGTAGACTGAAACTTCTTTAACTTAATAAAGGTCATATAAGTTTAGTGAAAAAATTTTAGCCACATTCCTTCAGATTTATGAAGAAGATAATTCCATTATTCTTGTTTAACACAAATTAATTCCTGACTAAAGCTATAAGAAAAAAACAAAAAAAAAAAGGAAGAAATGTGAAGATCAGAAGAAAAGAAACACAATTTAGGACTTAGGTAAGACATTTATCCATATGGAGAGTACAACATACTCCCCAAAGAAAATATTAGAATTATCTGGATAATCAGTTAGGTTACCTGATATAAAATCAATAGTGTTCCTTTTACTAAATATAATTATCTAAAAAAAATGTAAAATATATAACATTCAACTAAAAGTAAAAATATAAAGTATCCAGGAAATAATCTGACAAAGATTGCAAAAATACTTTTACAAAGAGAAACCTCAAATTTTATTATTTGGCTTAAAAGAAGATGTTAAAAAAAATAGAAGAATGAAAATATGTTCTGGGATGATTCAACTCAATTTATAAAGAGGACAATACTTTCCAAATTTTATTGATAGATTTCATGTAATTCTAATAAAAATTTCAACTTAATATTTTGACAAAATTGGAACATTTATTAAACATTAATTAAAACATTAATTAAAAAGAATAATAAAAAATCAAAGTGCTACAGATTATATTTTTAAATAAAGATGAGAGAACTCTTTCTAAAAAATATATTACAAAGCCATTGTAAAAAAAAAGAAAAGAAAAAAGACATAAACAACTTGATATCAAATAAGAATAGATTAACAGGAAAGAGAGCTTAAAATAAGACCTATTTATACTTTATAATTCGATTTAAATAATTAAGGAAGGAAAATTAGTTTAATTTACACACACACCATAAGAAAACTTAATTCCTACTATACACCATTGAAAGAGAGCCCGTTCCTTCTCCTGGATCAAAGATTTAAATGTGAAGAAAAATCTATAAAATTTAGAAAAAAATTGAAGACAATTTTCATCCCTCAGGAGTGGTGAGCTTTTTAAACAAAATAGCAAAACCCAAAACATAAAGAGAAATGTAATAATTGTGACTACTTAAAATTAAGACTATTTGCTCAATGAAGGAAACCACTAATGAAGTTTATCACAGATAACAGATTGGCAAAAATTATTTGCAACATCAGAAGATAACATAAGATTAACATTTAATATAAAAGAAACTCCTAAAAACAAACAAACGAACAAAAAAGATAGAGGGTCCTTTAAAAAATAGTCAAATGGGCTCTCTATCACCTCTTATTCACGAGAGGGACTCGTTTCCACCTCTTTTTGGAAGTGCTTTATATTTTCTCTTGCTTTTAAATAAAATTTCACCTTGTTCTACAGAAATGGGCGAAAAAAAAAGACTGAATAAAAAGTTGAAAGAGATGAAAATCACTGTTATAATGGTTGCATTAACATCTTTCCTATTATTAAGACTTCAGGCTCAGCGCCTGTGGCTCAATTGGCTAAGGCGCCAGCCATGTACACCTAAGGTGGCGGGTTCAAATCCCCAGCCCGGGCCTGCCAAACAACAATGATGGCTGCAACCAAAAAATGGCCGAGCGTTGTGGCGGGTGTCTGTGGTCCCAGCTACTTGGGAGGCGGAGGCAGGAGACTCGCTTGAGCCCAGAAGTTGGAGGTTGCTCTGAGCTGTGATGCCATGGCACTCTACCCAGGGGGATAGCTTGAGGCTCCGTCTCAAAAAAAAAAAAAAAAAAAAGACTTCAGGCCCCGGGAGAAGTCCAGGGCAACTTCAAGGGAAGGTGGCATAGCAGCCTTGTAAGTAGGTGGGGTGGAGGGTTGAGATGTCATCAGGCTGTGTGCTCAATTTTCAGTCTCTATGTATTTGAAGCCTCAGACACATCTCCATGGGATTAGAACTGGATAATAGGGAAATGACAGACAATACTTAGTTACCAGTCTTCTTGGCCATCTGTGAGACATTTTCTGGGGCTTTTCAGAAACTGTTGTTGGAAAAAATCCAAAAGGTCTTAAGAAAAAAATTAGTGGTATTAAAACAACCAATGGGGAAACCACCAGTTAAATGTTATGTGGGGGCTGTTATCAGCCAATTTTTTCTTTTCTGTTTTTTGCAGTTTTTGGCTGGGGCTGGGTTTGAACTCACCACCTCTGGCATATGGGGCCGGCACCCTACTCCTTTGAGCCACAGGTGCCACCCTCAGCCAATCTTTTCATATCCCGGTCTAGCCTGGGAAATCAGAGTCTTACCAGTACTAAACGTTAGATACCACCTGCTGAATCTTTAAAGAGAAATAGAACATGTTTCTGCCCTCTTAGTATTGGGACGCTTTCCTGTCCTCTCCTGGTAGCAAAATTAAATTATTATTCTTTTCAGTTAGCGTGAGTCAGAACATTGAGCCAACAGCTCTATCATGAGCACCTCGAGATGTTAATGTTCCATGCTGATGACAACAATCAGCCTCAGGCAAATAGGAAGATGGCTCAGAGACCTGGCACCATCAAGCAGGGAAAGGAAATTACCACTTTCAGACTATAATTAAAGTAATTAATAATAATTTTTTATCACTTTTTTGTAGATATTTTAGTCCCATTTAACACAGCTAACATTCAGAATCCTGGTATCTCAGAGTTGACGCATGCCTTGACCTTCTCAGACCATCCACCTTTGATAAGATTTGTATATATTTAAATAGATTACATTTCATCATATAAAATGCAAACTCATCAATTACTAGATGTTTATTTTTGCAGACATTTACAAGCTCATTCCACAATGTATATGGGAAGGCAGGGGCCCAGAAGGGTGAAAACAATTGTGAAAGAGAACAAAGTTGTACGACTCGTGCTCATCAATTTTTAAAGTTACTATAAAACTACAAAGTCATGATGATATGGTACTGGTTGGTGTATAGATAAATATGTAGATCAATGAATAGAAGTGAGAATTCAGAAATAAATCCATGCATTTTGGGCCTATTGATTTTTGAAAAGGCAATTAAATGGGAGAAAAATTGTGTTTTCAATCAATGCTGTGAAACCCCTATGTATCTACATACAAAAGAATAAAGTTTCACGTCTGTCGCACACCAGATATAGAAATTAACTCAACATGTATCATTGACCTAAAAGCAAGTTCATAGAAGAAAACACAAGAGTAGATTACCTTGCATTTCACACCTAGCATTTCACACCAAAAGCACACACAAGAAAAGAACAAAGGGATAAACTTCAACAACTGAAAATATTTGTTCTGTAAATGATGCCATTTTAAAAGTAGAAAACACACTTAGCATATGAGAGGAAATATCTGCAAATCATACTTCTCATAAGGAACTTTATTCATTGCATATAAAGTACTCTTATTATTCAACAATAAAAAGGCAGCGGTAAAAGATTTAAATAGATACTTCTCAGAGAAAGATATGGGAATGGATAATAAACCCATAAAAACATACTCAACATCGTCAGTCATTGGGGAAACGCAGATCAAATTCCTAATGATATACATTTCACACATTCATAGATGGCTCCAGTCAAAAAGAAAGACAATTCCAAGTGTTAGCAAAGATAGCAAGTAATTGGAACATTTTTGCCAATGCTGGTGGCAAAAAAAAAAAAAAAAAAAAAATGGTACAGGCACTTTAAAAAACATTTTGGCAGTTCTTGAGAAAGTTAAGCATAGACTTAAGCATAGGACCCAACAATTCCACGTTTAGTATTTGCTAAAGAAAATAAAATTTTGCACCTGAATATTCACAGCAGCATCGTTTATAGCTGCCAAAAAAGTGGAAATCACACAAATATCCATCAACTGATTAATGAATATGCCAAACGCAGTATCTGCACATTATAGAGAATGTTACTTCCTATTTAGAAATAGGAAGAATGAGGTTCTGACCCACACTACAGCATGGATGAACCTTGAAGACAGTATGCTGAGTAAAAGAAGCCAGTGACAAAATGCTACGGACCATTTGATTTCATGTAAAGTGTCCCCAGAGCGTAAGTACCTGGGGTGAGAGAGTAGATGAGTGGGTACAGACCTGGGGATGCAGCGAGGGAGTGACTGCTAATAAGTTTGTTTGGGAACGATGAAATGTTATAAAGTTCTACTACGGTGAAGGTTTCACAACTCTTGTGATTATTCTGAAACCTGAAAACCATGCACTTTAAAT
Source organism: Galagoides demidoff (assembly GCA_963574575.1). Lineage (NCBI taxonomy): Eukaryota > Metazoa > Chordata > Mammalia > Primates > Galagidae > Galagoides > Galagoides demidoff. The sequence goes on along the minus strand of CAUYQV010057197.1, from coordinate 60,417 downwards.
GGGTGAATTTTATGGTATATGAATTATATCTCGGCGAAGCTGCTTAAAATGTAACTCATCACTTTAGCCTGCCTAGATGCGTTGGGGCCTGGATTTTGTCATTTAATATAGTATTCTCCATCCCTCTCAGTAAATGCCAACTGCAAATGTGGTTTGTATGTCATCTGGATCGTCATATTTTAAATCAAAATAGGACTAAGGACAAAGTTATTTTTATATGCCACTAATATCTCTCCTATAGGGTGGTATTAATGATCCCTCCCTGCCCCTGTTCATTTCATTAGGTAAATCGTGTGTTCACTTATTCGTGAGCCCCTACTGATAATAGAAACTGAGCCTTATATTGGAGGATGAGTAGAAAAGAATGTTTAGTGCCCTTAAAGAGAAGACAGCCTATTATGCAAGCTAGATAAAAAGATCAGTCCCAGAGGAGTTGTCTCTGTTAGAATGTTTTGGTTATAATCAATAGAGGTCAACTCTAAATAATTTAATTTAAAAAGAAATGTTTTTGGAGACTATGGAGGTGCTCACAGTACGGAAGAAAACTGGAGGACCCAAGGCTTTCAAAGGGACATTAGCCAGAGGGGATCCAGGATAAAAGGCAGGCACCAGTCAGTGCCTTTGTCAGGCTGCCAGTGCTGGTGCTAATCAGCACTGACCATTCCCCACCCTAGTGTCTCTCCACTCAAGATCTCAATTTCCAAGAGAGTAAGCTCGATTGGCCTCGCTTATCTCAACTCACCACTTGTCTAAGGAAAAGCAGGGCACTCTGGATGGCAAACCACCCAAGAAGGAGTGTCATGTGGAAAGAAAATCAGAAGAGGGCATGAATTCTAAGCAGGAAAAAAAAAAAGAAAGAAAGAAAACACCCAGAAAATTGACTCTAAAAGAGCCCTCTGTCAGGAAAACATCAGAGTGCATAGTGTCAGCCCTGGAATAATCCTGAGCAGTTTAGGAAGTCTTCCTGTTGGATGAGATGCTTTAACTGAAATATGAAGACCAATTATTTCTATAAAGTAGGGAGCAGAGAGTGAGGGACAGGAAGTCAAGAGGAATTTTGGCCAGATCGAGTAACAAGAGTCAAGGCATAGAGGCTTGGAAGACCACGGTTCATTCAAGGAGTGAGAAATTAGTTAGTTACACCAAATCAAAGGGAGACTTTTGGACAGGGGATTTGAATATGGCTTTAAAGAGTGGGCACCAGAACGCCCGTAAACAAACACCTTCCCTGCCTCACTGTAAAGCAGCCTGCACTTTATTTTGGAAAGCAGGAAGATCAACTGAGGATCCTCTAGGGGAGGTGATTAGATCTGCGATTCGGAAAGTCTTGTCCGCAGTATGGAGAGGTTTGAGGGCTGAACAAGACAGGCACAGACTGGTGAAGGTCACCTAAAGAATCCCATTTAAACCTGAAAAGAAATGAATCAGAGTTGCAAAGAGAATGCTAAGGAGGGGGACATACGGAAGCTATGATGGAATGAAGAAGCCTGGGGCCAGATGAGTAACTGGATGTGAATTTGGGAAAGAGTTTTGGAGAGGAAGGAAGGAGGCGAGCATTTCACCTTGATCTCTGCTCTCAGGGAGTTCTCCAGTTTACTAGGAAGACTTTCCCCCTATTCTTCTCACTATCGTAGCCCCCCCCCCCCCCCCGGGGCCTAGTCTGAGATTGTCCTGTCTTTTAGATGACAGTGTGGGGAGACTGCAAGTTCCTGGGGTTGGTCTTTGCATGCTGACCTCCTAGGAATCCCTACTCTGATCCCATCGCATTTGTTCTGGAGCCTCTGGAGTTTAGAGGTTAAACCCTGAACAGTCTGGTTTCTTCTGTGGCTGCAATGATTTGTCGTAAAGGTTTCACTGCTTTGAAGCCTGAGGTGAACCTAAAAGATAGTGCAGTTTGGTGATTTGTGTGGCCCCGAACAGTTTTGTTCAAAGGCAAGATACATTTTTTTCTTCTGGGTGGGATTGTAGGATTAAAGGTCTATATTGAGTTCTCTGAGGATTCTCCATACTTCTTTCCAAAGAGCCTGTATTAGTTGCAGTCCCATCACCATTGTAAAAGTGTCTCCCCCTCTCCGTGTCCATGCCAGCATCTATAGCTTTGGGACTGTGTGATGTGGGCTACTTGTAAGTACATTTGCAGTAGTTTGTTTATCACAGTGGAATTTACAATCACCAAGATGTGGAAACAGCCTAAGTACCCATCAACCTAGGAATAGATTAATAAACGGTGGTATATGTATGCCATGGATGGAATGGTATTTGGCCATAAGAAGATAGACAATTTACATCTTTTATATTAATCTGGATGGAGTTGAAACATTCTTCTCAGTAAAGTGTCACAAGAATGGAAAAGCAAGTATCCAATGTACTCAATACTAATATGAAGCCAGTAGATGAACAACTCTATGTCCAAACAATAGAAAAACTCAATTCAAGTTGGTGGAAGGGGAGAGGAGGGAGGGTAGACGGGCCAGCAGTGGTGTGCTCCCGCCTAATGGGCACATTGTAAGGATATATGGCATATCTTCTGGGTGGGGACACAACTACAACAGGGACTCCATCTAACAAACACAAACATTGTAACCTAATTGTTCATTACCTTGTATTAATCTGAAATGAAAAAAAAAAAAAAAAGGCAAGGTAGAACACTCTCAGAGCAATGCCAGTAAGGCTTTATCACATTAGACGGTGCAATCTGGCCGGGCCATGCAGGACCACTGCCAGTGCGATGAAACTCAAACAACCCTCAGAATGGGAAGCTTTCTCTTCCTTCATGAATTCACTGATACATGAGAGCAATTTGAACTTTGGAAGCAATTCAACCAGAGGACCTTCTATCACCAGGTTAGAAGGGACAAGCACCAGGAAGTCACAGAGTCTAAGTTACTTGCAGCCAGGCAAGACTTTATATGAATTCATGGAGGAGGTGAACATTTAGGTGATTCATAAAACCTGCTCATTGGAGCTGTGTCTAAGGCACCCGACATTGCCAATCTTGCATAGCTAGGGGGGCCTTCCCAGAGTATAGTTCACTCCTCTGCACAAGTCACTTTCCTCTTGTTCTGGACTCATTAGAAGACCGAGAATCTGCTTCTTGTCACTCACACACTTCTTCATATACTTGAGAACTATTATTAATTCCTTATTCAGCTTTCTTTTCTCTAGGCTAAATAAACTCTGTTCCTTTAGCCTTTCCTCAGAGGGAATATTAGTCAAACCTTTAATCATTTTAGTTGCTGTCTGCTGGCCTGCCTCCAAATTTGCCACAGTACATTTTATCTGGGAGAGCTGAAGGGAACGAAGTAGGGTAAAAATCTCATTAATCCAGATGCTGCCAATTGGAAATTTGTGATAATTCAGACAGGGATTTGTTTAACCAACCCTTTCTCCATTGTGCAAGTTCCAGACAGATCAGATCGAGAGGAGGAAATCATTCAAAATATTCGGGGGGAGCTAACATTTTCTGGATCCTATTGGTGGTGCCCTTTCCCACAGAGCCACTTGTAGACCAAGTGCAGGTGCTGTCACCTATCAATTCACCAAACTCCCTCTGGCTCTACACTAAGCCACAGTCAAGACTAGATTGAGTTGTGGTTGTGGTGACCATATCTCTCCCCAGTCAGTGTGTTTGGGCCAGAGGCCTAAGTTTATCAATTTGACACTCTTCTAGAATTGTGGACTGTTAGTAACCACCATTTTTGCACCTAGCTAAAATCACACAATTATATATCAATTTTGTTGTCAGGCTTTTCACCATATCAGAGCAAATATCCTTTACGGTAGTTTTTATGCGTGCAAAAATTGTGTGGATCCACATTTAATTTCATAATATGTTTACTTTCCAAATCCAAGTTATTCATCAAATAAACCTTTAGCACATGTTCACTTCATGTCTGCTTCCGTATTTTCAAAAAGGAGTAGGACATTGTCCCTACTCTTAAGGCTTCTTAGCCTGTGGGTAAAAAGCAGGTCCTGAGTCAGTAAGTCTGAGAAAGAGATCCAAGATTCTTTTATTCTTAAAAGTTTCCAGATGTTGCCCATACTAGTGACCAGTGGATCAGATATTCACTCTTACTATGAAATCAATTTATAGCTTTCTTTTTTTTTTTTTTTTTTTGTGACGGTGCCTCAAACTGTCCCCCTGGGTAGAATGCCATGGTGGCATCACAGCTCATAGCAACCTCCAACTCCTGGGCTCAAGCTAGTCTCCTGCCTCTGCCTCCCAAGTAGCTGGGACCACAGGCGTCCGCCACAACGCCCGGCCATTTTTTGGTTGCAGCCATCATTGTTGTCTGGCGGGCCCGGGCTGGGGATTCGAACCTGCCACCTTAGGTGTATGTGGCTAGCGCCTTAGCCGATTGAGCCACAGGCGCCAAGCCAATTTATAGCTTTCTTATGAAAGCTATAACCCAATTATAACCCAAAAGAAGGGGAAAGGGGAGAGGGAGGAGAGGGGAGGAGTGGGGGAGGGAGAGTAATTGGTCGAACCACAACTATGGTGTATCTTACAAGGGTACCTGTGAAGTTTACTAGGTGTACAATATAAATGTCTTAACACAATAACTAAGAAAATGCTGTGAAGGCTGTGTTGACCAGTCTGGTGAAACAATTTCAAATTGTACGGAAAACCAGCACATTGTACCCCATGATTGCATTAATGTACACAGCTTAGATTTAATAAAAAAAAAAAGATTTAGTACAAAATGGGCAGAGATACTTATATCATGGATCAATAAATCTACTTGGGTGGGCCTATCTGGGCGGGGCTGCAATATCAGGTTTCTTCAAGTCTCTAAGGGGTCTTTCAATTGCAACCTGTATAATGTGTTTGGACCCTACTGCTTGTGATTTATAACTTGTAGCCCTCTCATCAGTTACTCTCCAAATTCCTACATGAACTACTTAATTAAAATAAAGTCAAAATGCATCCTTTGATCAGTTCGTAACCCTGGCAAAAGCTGGTGCCTGGGGACAAGTTAAATGAATAAAGATTTTCTCCTCACATTGGTTCTCAAACTTCGGTGTGCATTGGAATAACCTGGAAGACTTTTTTAATCACAGTCTGCAGAGTCCCAGGAGGTTCTGATACAGTAGGTCTGGGTCTAACAGCACCCTGATGCGGCTCCAGGTTTGAGAACCACAAGTTGAGAACCACAGCCTTACAGCAGTGAGGGTCATGGCTGTTTGGACAAGGGCAGCCAGTTGGGTTTGATACCATTAGGTTCAGAAATAGCCCAAATGCAATACACATGTAACCAAAAGGTTAAGGGCGTATAGAGGAAGGTAAATCCCATTACACCACAACCCACAGCAGCTGAAACTGGCTCACACGTCCAAAGCCTTTATTTACAGTTAACAGAGAGGGCTGCATGAAACTGAGGAGAATGACCATGAATAAAGGCCAAACCAGGTCTTTCTGTATTTCAAAATTAAGCAATAGCCAGGCTTCAGCAATTTAGTAATTTTTCATCAGAGATTACCATAAAAGGATTCTAATTAGCATATAGTTATATGTCAAACATCAACATCAATCATCTCCATCTTGTCTTGAAACCTTTTTCTGATATCTTGAAGTGGAGGTCAAAATTTTCTTCACTGGGTTTTGTAATGCCATACTATGTTAGTAGAAATTATAACTTTATGTTACCATTTATGTATCTTTAGACTTGAAACTCATTCAGGACAAGAAATGTGCCTTTTATCTCTGTTTCAGAGTCACCCTTCAAAGCCCCTCTGTTCCTATTACAGAGTCAAGTATTATATATGTGTAATAAGTGATAGAAAAAGGAAGTTGCCATCCTGTCCTGGTTAATACAGATATCATATGTACAGGAAGATTTCTGTGAAATCATTTAGGGACATTTTCAATTAACATAAGATGAAAAATTAATGTTTTTTAAAAATTTCTGGGTAAAAAATCTCAAATGTTCATTTAAGAACGATTTCTCAATGAGGTATATTTATACAGTGGAATATTACACAACAGTGAAAAATGAGTGAACTAGAACTGTATTTGATTATCCTCATGATTCAGGAATTCTGCAATTTCAAATTTGCCTACTTGCTAAAATGTATCTGTAACTTCAAAATCAAAAATGGTGGTGGTTAGGGTGGATTGGTGGCCTGGCATAGAATGGTGAAAAATTTGAATTGTGGCATGCACCTCTCCATCTGAGGTTGACCAGGAGATCCTCTGACTTTTGATTTTAGTTCTTATCCTGCAAACAAATAACCTTTACATGGCTGTTTAGTGTACCATTTTTCTCATTTTAGTGTTTTTGTGTTATTATTATCTCAATGAGTGCTAAAGTGCTGTCTAGTGTTCTTAAGTACAACAAAGCTGTGATATAATTTAGGGAGAAAATATGTGTGTAAGAAAGGCTTTGTTCAGGTGTGAGTTATGGTACAGTTGGTCATAGGTTTAATGCTAATGAGTCAATGATAGACTATATATTAAATACAAATACACATAAAGCAGGTTTATATATTGACTGGTTGATGAAAATGTTGTAACCAGAGGCTCACAGGAACTAAACCCCATATTTCCGTTAAAAGCAATAGTTCAGTGTTGGATAATTCATTGTTCACAGGGACATTATATAACGTCACTGCTGAGAATAATGAGGATCACTTGTGTAGCAACTAGATAAATAAATTTTAGTAACTTAATTCTAAGCAGAAAAATGCACATCTCAGAAGACTTCATGGTGCCTTTCTTATAAAGTTGAAAAACAGGCTTGGCGCCCATAGCACAGTGGTTATGGCGCCAGCCACATACACCAAGCCTGGCAGGTTCGAACCTAGCCTGGGCCTGCTAAACCAACAATGGTTTGAACGGCAATAAAAAATATCTGGGTGTTGTGGTCTTTTCTCCCAGCTACTTGGGAGGCTGAGGCAAGAGAATCGCTTAAGCCCGGCGACATAGTGAGACTCTGTCTCGAAAAAAAAAGTTTAAAAACAACTAAAACTAAACAGCACATTATTTAAAAAAAAATATTTAAGCAATGGAAAACAAAATTCAGTGTAGTAATTACTTTGCGGGGTAAAGGGAATGGGGGAATGGGGCTGGACCGAAGCAAATTGGTAGATGTAAGGCATTAGGTGATGAGTTTACAACTGTTTGTTATCTTCTTTTTTTTTTTTTTTTTTTTTGAGTAGGAGCCACAAGCTAACCCCCTGGTAGAGTGCCATGGCATCACAGCTCATAGCAACCTCCAACTCCTGGGCTCAAGCGAGTCTCCTGCCTCCGCCTCCCAAGTAGCTGGGACCACAGGCGTTCGCCACAACCGCCCGGCCATTTTTTGGTTGCAGCCATCGTTGTTTGGTGGGCCCGGGCTGGGGATTCGAACCTGCCACCTTAGGCATATGTGGCTGGCGCCTTAGCCGATTGAGCCACAGGCACCGAGCCTTGTTACCTTCTTAATATCTAACTAAAATAAATAGAGAAATTATGAGAAGGTTATACATAAAAGATGACAATGGAACATAAACCAAGGATTATAATGAAATCGCTTATTTGCACCAAGGCCCATTGATACGGGTGTACATTTTCCACACTCACAAATACACGTATTGACTAAATGAATAAATAAATATATATATATTTTTGCTACACATAGGCTTTTCTCCTCCTTAATTGAGACTTTCTCCGTGAGACCCCAAGGCAGAGATCCACAGGAAGAATTAGAGGGCACTCTGGCATAGAAAGAAACAGCGTGTTCTCACCCTTCCCCAACACCTGCATTTCTCCTGTCACTCCTGACAGTTCAGACACTTAATGTATGGAACTGTCACTCACAGAAAAATGCTCCACAGCACACAGCAGCACCTAGGTACCACTGTGGAATCCAGATGCACCCCCCAATGCACGTAGTCTAAACAGCACACTGAAAACAGCTAAAAAGAATCGTTCAAACAGAGATAGATGCACAGGCAAGAAAAAACCAGACCTAGTGTGATTTAAAGCTGCTGTTTATAATGAAAGCCAGCTTCAAAATCGAGAGCTCTATGGAAGTGGGCAGTACAGAATTGCCTTTAGTGTTGAGACAGATGCAGAAAATATGCATAAGTGTTTAAGGAAGAGGTTACTACTGTCAGTTTGCCATGATGGCTAAGTCTCAAAAATTCTGAAGGAAAATTCATGTGATTGGATTTGGAAAAAGATGAGCAACAACATATATATTCTCTCAAATAAGAAATCAGGGTGTATTCTCACTGGAGGTTTGCCTTTGATATATGAACGTCATATACCCACAGCCAGTGCCCTCCCAGTGGTCGATAATTTAGGCTGATCTGTATAATGCACCTCACTGTAACATGCAAATGATGGGACTTCCTCCTCGGCCTGGGCTGTAACAGAGTCAGGCTGGTAGAACTGAAACAAATGCCTGGTATTCAAGTGGCATTTAATCACACGTTTGGTTTGATTTACTAATGCTATTGTCTTTCCATTTTCTGTTAAGAAATTATTAGCAGGAAGTAACTTGGCCTGAACGCCACAATATGTTGGATCAATTTAAGAGACAGTATAGATCACCGGGATTTCTTTTGTCAAATGGAACCATTAGACTTGCATATTAAAAAAGTATATATTTCTGTTTCGAGTATGTAAGTGATACATCGCTTACCATTATGCAAAAGGCCACCAAGAAGGGAAGGGGAGAGATATGAGTCGATGGCAGGAAAGGGATGATTAATACGTCATTGCCTGTGCACTTACATTAGACCACGGGTATCTTGTTTTGTTGGCGGGATGTACACGTTCCTCTTATCCCTAAAAGGCGTCTTACCATTCTCAAGGTCATCATGCATGAACTCAGTGAGAAGTCCACCTTCTGCTCTTTACACAAACATGCTATTATTAATATATATTCTGACTACCTCTAATTACTCATATGGCCTCTGGGCTTTTGACAAATACTGCTTAAAAATCAAACTCAAGACACATTCCCTTCTGCTTCTCATCGTGTGATACATTTTCCGCCAAAACCTGTTTTTCTGTGTCACGTTGGGTCTGTTTTTTTGGTGTCATGCCGTCCTTTGCTATCCAGTGTCTGGACAGAACAGCTGAGTAATTATATCAGTGTGACTGCAATTTTACCTTTGGGGCCCTCTTGCTTCACCAGCACACAGGTGACTCAACCAGGAATGGTGACAGTCCTTGCTGTGAGGGACTGATTGACCATGTGACTCCGTCAACTGGCAGTATAGCAAGAGGCTGAGTCACACCGGATAATCTTACAGTCTCTCAATGTGAGTCTGAGAGACCCAGGTGAAAAGGGACCATAGGCATTCTGGCCCTGATGAGTTTGGTTCCAGGTTAGGACTGAACAAATGGGACAGAGAAGGCAGTGTGGGCCGGGACAGCAGGAACCTTCTGGACTCACATCCCAGCCCTGTCTAACCTTGGACCAGGCACTTTAGATTTTTGAATATCCATTTCTCCCCACGCCACGTTCCAGATAGATATATTGCAAAGAGTACTAATAAAAATAGTAATAATAATAGTAATTGCAAGTATTCAATAACTTAATGAGTGAGTTTTGTATGCCCATGTTAAGTAGCAAACACAATGCACAGAAGCACTGAGGCTGGAGGTATTTAGAACAAAAGCAACTTGGGCAACAAGAAATTTACCTAAAATGAACATTTGCTGTCCCTGTTTTTTCCAAAGTTGACAATTTGTGGATGTGACAAGGTAGATCAGAAGCTTCTGTATGTTTTTAAGCATTTTCCCATGTTACAGGTTCGGTTGTTTTTTTCATTGCTGTTTTTCTATGTTTTATTGTTCTCACATTTCTAATTTACAGCCAGCGGAGTTTTTCTCCCCTTTGCTTTTTGTAGCCATGAAAATATGCTCATTTATTTGGCCTTTGAGTAATACCCTATTGTTAGATATTTTGTTTGTTCTGACATATCCCTTGTTATTGTCAGTTAGGTTTTTCCACATTATATGCTTATTTTTCCATATTATGTATTTGTTGTACTTGCAGATATAATGAACATCAACCAGATACTCAACACTAAACTTGGCATTGAGGCTACAGTCCTCACTGTAACAGTCAGGATTCTTGCTTTGATGAAGCTTACAGTGTGTTGGGAGAGGACAGATAATAAACAAATAACTGTATAAAAAAATTGAAGCATAAATTCCATGAAGAAAATCAAGAAACAGGATGTGCTTACAGAGTAGATCCGTGTGTAACAAACAGTGAATGGAAGGAGAACATGGTTGTCTTGATGAGGACACTCATGGTAGTTTATCTGGAACAGAGGATTTTTTAGAAACCAGTATGAAATAAGATTGGAAAGACAGTTTGGAAAGAAATCTTTGAAAGCTGGAATATCATAGGGAGGCAGTGACATGGGTTGAATTGTGTGCCTGAAAATGTGTTCAAATCCTAAGACCAAAGATCTCCGAATGTCACCTAATTTGTAAGTAGGGTCTTTGACGATGAACTAATAGATCAGGTCATTAGTGTCAGCTCAAAGCCAATATGATCATGGCCTTAGAAAGAGGAGAAATTTGGACAGCGAGATACATACACATGGACAAAGAATGTCATGTGAACATGAAGCAGAGACTGGTGAGGTGAGATTCATCTCAACATGTAAGGCAAAGCACACCACAGATCACCCAACAAACACCAGAAGTGAGGGAAAGGAGGGTACAAGGCAGAGTCTCGCAACCTCAGAAGGAACCAGCCTGCTGACACCTTTTTTTTTTTTTTTATTTTTAAATGGAGACTTTTTGAACTGTGTGACAGTGCCTTTCTGCTGTTCAACCCATACAGTTTTTGGTAACTTGCCTACAGCAGCCTAGGAGACTAATAAGGAAATGACCCCAAATCCTCAGTGGCAAATGCTGCCCCTCCACCTCAGTATGTGTCACAGCCTCAGAATGTTTCAAACAACACCTAGGCAGCTGGTAACTTTCATCTGGCCTTGGCAAAGCAGATAAAACCACTGGACTCACATACATAAAACTCACACCTTTTAGGGGCAAACACAATTGTAAGAGGGACTATACCTAACAAATGCAATCAGTGTAACCTGGTTTCTCGTACCCTCAATAAATCCCCAACAATAAAAAAAAAAAGAAAAAGAGTCCTCTTGTTGTCAATGGTGTTGATAGTAGGTAATAAAAAGTGCTCTGGAAGTTTTGAGGAGGAAAATAAAGAAATAAAGTGAATTGTCCTACTTTTGACCTTACCTTCCATCTTAAGGGTCATCTATAAGCCATCCATTCCTTTTCTTTTTTTCTTTCTTTTTGGCCAGAGCTGGGTTTGAACCCACCAACTCTCGCGTATGGGGCCAGTGCCCTACTCCTTTGAGCCACAGGCACTGCCCCATCCATTCCTTTTCTTACTGCAGTGCTGACTTCAGGGTATTCTGGGCACTGGTTTTATTCTCTACTTCCTCCTGCAAACTGGGAACCCCTTGAGACCAGGAATTATATCTTACTATGTGGGTCTAGCATTTGTCCCAGACCTGGTTTGTAGCTGGTGCTTATTTATTACTTGTTCAGTTGTAAATTTGTTGTGTTTACTTTTTATATTTGAAATAATTTCATGCTTTCAAGGAAGTTTTAAAGATAGTATTAAGAACTCTCTTTACTTTGATGCATAAATGGTTAGTTTTGCCATCTTTGCCTTATAATTTTTTTCCTTCTTCTCTATAAGCATGTTTTTTTTCTGAATCACTTGAGAGCAAATTGCAGATGGCAAGCCTGTACACCTAAAAGCTTTAGAATATTTTTCCTCACAAAGCGATTCTCCTAGGTGATCATAGCAAAATTATCAAAATTAGAAAATTTAACATTAATAAATACTACTTTTCACAGTCAATATTCAAATTTTTAAAAATTAATTCTTGATAGATGGATTTTTCTCCTTGAAAATCCAATACAAGATCATGTACTTAACTTCCTTGTTGCATTAGTTTCATTTAATCTATAATTCTTTCTTAGCCTCTCTTTGCTTTTATGCTATAAAAATTTTTGTATAGACCAGTTATGGTGTAGAATATCCCTCAGTTTTTGGTGTCTGAAATTTTCTAATGACTAAGTCAAAAACATGCATTTTTAGGCAGGGATGCCATAACTTAATTTCTGTCCTTCTCACTGCATGATATCAAGGGGCACGTAAGGTCAGTTGACCAGTCCCATTTTTAGTAATTTTAATTTTAATTTCTTGGTTAAAGTGATGACTATCATATTTTCCTACTTAGTTACTATTTTCCCTTAGTCAATAACAAATCCTTTAGGGAGAAATATTCAAAGACATTATTTTCCTCATGAAATTTTCACAGACTAATTTCAGTGTCCATTGTTGATGCCTGCCTGATATAATTATTATTATGGTGGATGCACAATGGTTATTTTGCTAACTGCTTCATTTCCTCCACTTTTATTAGCTTGCATTCAACTGTTTTTTTTTCCCCCCTGCAAATGTTTATTTATTCACTTATTGCCAGTGTGGGCTCATGTATTATTATTTTATTCCATGGATTATAACTCATTAGTGTCATTATTTATTTTGATGCCCAAATTGTCTCTGATTTGCCTTCTTGGAACCACTTCAGTCGGGCGCCTTTGTCCTTTTTACATGTCCTCATTAGTTTTTGAGCACTTTTTATTTTTAAGCACAACAAAATAATCTAGTTTATCTTGTATTCTTTTTGCCCATTCATGGAGTTAGCCATTTCTCTAAAGAACCCCATTTCATTTTATAGGGAAATGATACTTAGAAATCAAGATCTGGGAATGATGAACTCAAGAATTAATCTTTAACCATTTCAACACTCTCCTTTTCAAGTTGATTTTAGTAATCAGCTGCCGGTGCCATGTAACATTTACAATCTCTTTTAAACTCTCCTAGAATCCAACATAATTTTATTTCTCATTCTCATATCATCCTTTTAGAATTTAATCTTTTCTCCTCTCCACCTCAATTTTTTTCTTCCTTTTTCTTTTTGTCAGTAACCCTGCTGTGTTCACTCTTTTATTTGGCTGTATAATATTCCTTTTTGTATGTAAACACGACATTTCCTTTTTTAAAAATTTTTTTGCAGTTTTTGGCCAGGGCTGGGTTTGAACCCACCACCTCCAGTATATGGGGCCAGCGCCCTGCTCCTTTAGCCACAGGCGCTCCCCAACACCACATTTCCTTTATCCATTCTTCTGCTCACAGGCAATAATAAGTGAAATGAACCAAGAAAAAAAGATAAATGGTGTGTGATCTCACTTATATTCAAAATACAAACTTGTTGAACTCATAGAGACAGAGGTTTGAGAGGTGATTACCAGATTCTGGGGGTAGGGGTAGGGGTGGGGATAGGAGAGCAAAGTGGAGATGGTCCACAGGTACAAGTTCTTAGTTAAATTGGAGAAATAACTTTCAGGGATCTATCTTACAATGTGATGATCATAGTTAATAATGATGTATATTTCAAAATTTCTAGGAACTACATTTTTAAGACACAGGCAAGGTGATGAGTATGCCAATTAACTTAATGTTTTGAAGATGTATACATAAATTAAAACATCACATTGTACCCCAGAAATATATATAATTATTAGTCAATTATATTTTTTAAAACAACTTTTCTTCTGCTTAAAATATCCCTAGAGCTCAGAATCACTCAAAATAATCATTAAATAGTTACTAAATGATTGAATCACATGATATCTGAGCTGTTCTTGGTCGGAATTATAGGAGCGTGTTGATCAAACTGTAAGAAAGGCAGGTTTAGGCAAATGGAAGCATTTATAGAAGTGGGAGACAACATTACACAGGCCAGTATGGAAGCCCACATGTGTCAAGCTTACTAAGGGATGTGAAGGAGTAAAGAGTAGACACAACATGAAAGGAAGAAGAGTCACAGAAAGGCAAGGAAGCAGGAAGGAAAGGACGAAGGAAGGGAAGAAGGAAGAATGGAAAAGAGGGAATAAGTAAAAACAACTTTACCTATGATATCATTTTCTACCTTCTTCTAAAGAGAACACGAAATTAGTTTTCATAGCCCATGAAGAAGAGGTTATACAGGGTGTCCGCAGGGGAGAGCAGATGGAGGCCTTGGGATTCCAAGGCAGAAATAATTGAGCTCTAGGAGATGAGGAGAGTTTCCTGAAAGACTAGAAAATGCATAGGTTTCATGAAGCATGGTGATCTTCCCAAAGTCCTTTCTACCATCCCAGGGAGGCTAACTGACATCAAAGACTAAGAGCTATATGGTGAGGCTGGATGACAGCTCTTGTTTCCTAGTTTAGCAAGTATTACCAGGCCCATGGGAGGCTCAGAAGCCAACATGTTTTCTATATTCAAGGGACTCAGTCAGTATTTCAACAAAGACTAGTGTGGTCCAAAGTTGGGGTTCTGTGTAAGTATTGTTAACTGCATGAGACAACACCCTCCCTACAAAAGACCCCTTGTGCTATGGTGTGCCCAAGTGGCAAAGAAAACCCCCTAAATCCTTCAAAATAAAATTCCAGGCAGCAAGGCTGGATAGATGCTCAGAGTAGGGTGAAAGTTGGTTTGCATAAATCAAAGATAGAATTACTTGGTAGAATTAAAGGTAAAAATAAAAAGAGTTGTCAAAAGAACATCTGCATCAGGCATTATAGTCTGTGTTCTTAGGCAGCCAATCATTCGGGTTAGTCAATTGGAAATCAAAGGATTAAAAGGGAAGCCGGAGAAAGATGTCCAAAGAAGGTCAGGCTAAAGTGGAGGGCAGAAGAAGGTGAGGCCAGGCAAGTAGGATGGTCTGTTTTGATGAAGACATTCCCCATGGTTGAGTCTCTTTCCTCTTCCTCAGTTGACCATGGCCATGCTGTCAAGCTTCTTAGCACTAGAGCACTGCCAGTAGCAGGGCTTGGGGTTGGAGTGCTTACTGCCTTTTCTTCACTTTAGGTTAAACACCTTAAATATCTTTAGTACCATTTTAGTCATAATAATAAGATCATCCCACAGGGGAGTGTCATGAGGCCTAATTAGTACCTGTAGAGAACTCTGTGATCTTACCAGGAGAGGAACGTAAAGCGCTATTTAACCGGAGACCCAAAAATGGATGAAGAAATTGCTCAATTTAGTTAGAGTCATAGTCATCCAGCACACTGGAAGGAAATGGGAGTCTCTCCATAGGGATGTGTGCCAAGGTCAGGATTTTATAGAGTCAATATTTTCCCACTGGAATAGGAGCTTTTCATCTCAGTGATCTTCGAAGCAGCCTGCTGCTATAGGCAAGAAGCATACTTAAGAACTGAGTTCTAATCCAAGCTCATCTACTACTACCTCACAGTGCAAAATATGTTGGTAAATCCCCAGCTTTGGGGATAGCTTACTTATATATAAATTAAGTGGATTGAACTAAAGGATGTTTAAAGTTCTTTTAAACTCCAACGTGTTTGTTCATGGTTAACTCCTGATTGTTAATTAGGTAAGTTCAGTTAACTCAGTGTTTACTGAGTAGGTTCACTGTAGCAGACATTATGTTTGCTGGTGCAAGTTCTAGCTCTAGCTACATCTTCAAAAACACCATTATATATAAAATCATCACATACACACACCACCACCCCCGCCCAAAGTATATAGTGTATAGCCCTGAAGACTCAATAAATGAAGCTCAGTCACTGGAAAGAAGTCACTTCTTTCACATGGAAAGAAGACATGAACTCGATTTGCATTGCTGGAAAGTACACTAAGTGACCCCAACAAGTGGATGTCTGCACTGGATTTGAAAGATGAATAAAGTATGGTGGTATACAAAGCGGGTTAAAGACAACTTTGTTTAAGGATGGCGTTCTGGAGAGAAAGAAGAAAATGTACAACATAGTGAAGCATAGGTGAAAAATCTTATAGAATATAAAATTCCAGGTAGTATGAAGATGACCATCAAATACACTTTTATAGGACCGTGTGTTTCACCGTACAGACATAGTGTTTTTTAATCCACTCCAGCTTCAAACAGCTCTTGTTTCCTAGTTTTTATTAGGAAAAATAATGTGATTATTTCTTATTGAAGTCAAAATTTGTTTGAAATCTTTGAATCACAAGATCCAAGCAAGATAGTTGAAACCATATAGAATCAAGCACAAACAATGCAAGTGAAATCTTGCTTTGCATATTCTGACCTATTTAAGAGAAAGAATGTAGGATTCCCATCAAGGGAAATAACCTCAGGATTGTGAGTGAGCTTTACAGGGGAATTCAGTGTCTGTGCCTGGCTTCTTCCAGAACTCGTTATAAAGAAGTGCAAATAAGGAGACCAGAGAAGCCAGCCAAGTCCTCTCTAAAATTATCCCTGTCATCAGAAACAATTAAGACTATGTACTATGTATGGCACAGTATTGTTCTAGGAATTGGAGCCAAAGGAATTTAGGGAGATTTGCAGATCATATAATTTTATATGGTTGGCACAGGTTGGTATGTCAAAGCTTAATTGGTGGGAGGATTCGTGGGGGTCCAAATGAAGCTATTCAGGGGATTAAACAACATTACTATAGGAAGGAGATGGTTTATACCATTATCACATTCTTAGGAAATTTTATCTTTCATTTCTATGTGGAGCTAATCAAATTGATTCTACTCAATGGAACTCTACAATGTGTATGTTTCCGTGCGTGCATATGCGTGCCCGTGTGTGTGATTTTTCTCTCCCTTCCTGCACAACATTCAGTGGGTACCCAGTAAATGTCAAGCCATCATAACTTGGAAATCTTCTCAGGTCGAACTAATGAAACCTGAGATGAATTTACTTACACTCCTTTGCTTTGGTAAATCCTGAGTATAGTCACACCTTTATACATTTTACACACTTTAACAAAAGCAAAGTCACATTGCAAGCACAAGGCTAATGTAAGCCAGGAAAGATAAAAGAGGATTTTAAAAGAAAAAAAAATGTGATAATAATATTATATGGTAAACTATATTTTTTTCAATTAATATTAGATCATTACTCATTGTCTCGCACATTCTTTTGTGCAGTTGGGCAGGGAGGGAGTTTCAATTTCACCATTACTGATATTCAATCTAAATGAAATATCATAAATAGTTTCCTGAAGTAGTTTCATTGTACTTTTACAAAGTGGGGTATGCATGCTTCACATAGAGAGCTGAATCTTCATTTATATTGTCTTCATCCTGGTTTTTTGTTCTGGAAAAGCACCAGCTCCATTTTTTGTTTTAATTTTACACTTGAGGAGGAAAAACAGAGTTTCGGAAAGAAGACTAATTCATTAATAAATCTATCCCCTCGCCCCTGGTTGACATCCACTTTAATAAAAGCTAAGAGTGCTGTTTCTCAAGCTCATGAAGAAAGAGCAGGGAAATCAGTATTTATATTTTTGGTAGTTATTAAAATGTGAAGCTTTTCCAGGGCAGGCTGATTTTGAGATCTGTGCAACTCTGGGGACTAAGTGAGAATTTCATAAATAATCAGAGAAAAGAGAACGCATAGGTTGATAAGGAAATGTTCCCCAAGCAGAATAAAGATTTTCAGCAGCATATGTGACTGCATAGTTAGATCAATTTATCAAATTGAAATTATGGCTAAAGCAAAACAAAAAGACAGTGCACAAGTTTGTCTGGGCCATGGAGATGAAAGCCAACCTCCTTGTTTTCTGACGGAAACTACAAACAACCCCTGCCATAAAAACACTCTCTGCAGTAGAACTCCTAATGGTCAGAAGAGGACGTGTTGTAAATCTACTTTGAGAGACAGGATTTCTGGGGAGGAAAGGCTGCCACCTACTGAATCACCGCCTTTTAGATGTTTCTGTCAGCACTTTGATTTTCCTTGGAGTTCTACCAACCCCGGAGCATGACCTTGCTTAGAAATGAAATCTGACCTCATTACAATGCAAGCTTAGCTTTTTGCAGGAACATTACAAAATCAGCCAGAACCCCTCCTCTGCAGATTTCCCCTATAGAATGCCACGTGAAATGAAGGCAAGCGAAGGGGCCTATGGAGTACCGAAACAGCAAGAACAGCTGCAGACGGAGATCAGGCATCTGGGTAATGATATGTTTAGTCACTAAACATGACTATTTTATCTTAAGATAGGCTAAAAATCCAGTACACATGTTTATGTAAAGTCTTCTTATTCTCAGTCAGAGGAAAGTGCCTGACTAAATGTTTTGTTGGATGGAACTTAATTGTTGACATCTGGAATTGGTTACTGTTAATATTAACCAAAGCATTTGACTGAATAAAGTGATGTGGGAGAGGAGTCTATTCTCTAGCTATTGTGTGCTGTTAACATGGGCAACAGTTAAAGGGAAAACCTGCTAAATTTATAAGAAATTAATACTTATCGATCACTTTGACAAATCCTGATTTTTAACTTAATTTAACTTTAAATATATTTTGCTTTCTATTGTATATCTTCAGGGGGTCCTATCCATATAAATATTCACATTACACAGATTTAAATACATATGTCTGTGTGTGTGTATATATATATATATATAAATTTCTTCTCATCTGTTTATTTATTATCTGTATATCATATGTCATCCACGTCTCACTGGCTAAACAAAAATATTTGGGGGACCATATTTTCCCTAAAGAGTGGCACAACTGAATAGATGCCTATAAAAATTTTAGGAATAAGGAGAGATATGCACATTTAAATAAGGGGAGCCATGTTTAGATACATTTGCTTCTTTTGTGGCAAATACCAATGGTGTCCATAGTATTATAGAATAATGAATTCAAAGAAATTATGTAGATTGGCCTTGGGAAATTCAGAAGCACCAAACAGCCTTGAGCTAGACTGAAGAGAAACACTTTAACAGTGAATCTTAACCCAATTAAATAGCTATCCTCAGGCACCTTGCTGCAGCAAGTAATTGAAACCAATGACAAATGTTTTGCTTTCATAAAGGGCATAGTGTGAGAAAAACCTAACCAGTTTTTCAGTTTTCATTACTTTCTTTTTCATTTGAAAGTAAAATGTTTGAAGACACTAGAAAGGAACTAGTAAAAAAAAAAAAAAGCAGTGTAGGATTATGTCAAAGGGACATCAGAATCAATGTGAAAGAGCTTCCGACGACCGATGTGCGAAAAGTGTGGACGAGAAATAAATAATGTGGGCTGAGCACAGTGGCTCACGCTGTAATCCTAGCACTCTGGAAGGCTGAGGTGGGTTGGATTGCTTAAGCTCAAGAGTTTGAGAACAGTCTGAGCAAGAGCAAGATCCTGTCTCTACTAAAAACAGAAAAAAACTGGCTGGGTGTTGTGGCAGGTGCTTGTGTTCCCAGCTACTGGGGAAGCTGGGACAGGAAAACAGGTTGAGGGTGGGAATTTCAGGTTGCTGTGAGCTAGGCTGATGCCACAGCACTCTCCCCGGCCAACAGAGTGAGACTATCTCAATAAATAAATAAAGTAATATTGATTCTAAACCAAACTATAAATATACACGTACATGTGCAAAATACATGTATGGATGTAATATGTGTATGTAATGTAAATAAACATTGAATAAATGTATATGTGTATGATATGTATGTGTAACATAAACAAATATAGGATAAATTATAAATAAAGGAGAATAGACAAATAGTTTGAACAGGAGAATATAGGTGCCCTCTCACTGGTGTGAAATAGACCTACTTGACTCCATTGACTAGAGTGTGGGAAGGGGAAAGTGGCACTTTACAGTGGATAATGCTGGTAAGCACTACCTGTGATCAAGATTAATACCATCAATGATGCCATGTGGATATCATGTACCCCCAGTATAATGTGATGATGAAGGGGCGTCATGTCTGTGCCCATAAGAACATTCTTTACCATAACAAATACAGGAGGCAAACTCGAAATGGGGGGCGTTCTAGAAAATACATAATCAATGCTTTTGAAAATTATTAAAACGTGAAAAGACTGGGAAAATATCACAGACCGAGGAGACGGGGAGACATAACCACAGAATACAGTGTGGTGTTCTGAACTGGGTGCTAGAGAAGAAAGAGGAGAGCAGTGTAAACTCCAGATAGTTTGGAGTTTAGTTCATTACCAACGTTGATTTCTTAGTTTTGACAAATGAAAAATGACAATGGAAAATGGTAATCTTAGGAGAAACTGGAACCGGCGAGTTAAAGACTGAATTCTAAACTGTCTGTGCAACTTTTCTATAAATATATAGTTATCCTATGATATTTGAAGCAACATGTTCTTGTGGGAACAAAGTTTGTCCAACACTCTAGATCTTAGGATTTGTTAGTCTTTTGGCTGCTATCTATTTTAAAAAGTACCTGTTGGATTTCATTACTGTATCTTTCTCATCAAAATTATGTTACTTGCATTTCTGCTGAGAGAAGTCGCAAATAGCAGCCTTATATTGTAAATACATAATACTGAGACTTTAAATAGATAATAACTGGGTAAGAGATGATGTTGTTTGTAAAGAAAATGATGAAAAATCATTAGTTTCTCTATGTCTTTTGAAGATAAAATCAGCAGATTTGTTGGAGGGTTTCATAGAGGGTATGGGAGAAACTGCTGATTCAGGGATTTCTGCATGGGTTGGAGCCTGGGAAGGCTGTTTTTACCTTAACTGGGATAGGATCAAGACTCCCCTAATATATTAACTTAATATATTAGCCTACACATTTAAGGCAATATATTAAACTTAATATATTAACTTAATATATTAGGCTTAAGACACACATTTAAGCAATATATTAAACAATTATGTATTTTAGACAAGATATCCAAGCTAGAGATATAAATTTGAGAGTCATTAGCATATAAATGAGACTGAATCATAACAGCAAGGAAGTGAATATGGGCAGAAGATAGAAGGGGCTCCAGGGGGTCCTTTACTACTATAAAGAAAAAAGGTAGATGAGGGGGATCCAGCAGTGATCAGTGAGGCAGAAAGAAGTCAAGGTGAAAGTTTATAGACCATGGCACAGAGATGGGAACCCAGGTAGCCGTGTTGGACAACCTTAGAGATGGGAACCCAAGTAGCCAGCCATGTTGGACAACCTAACTTAAAGAGCCAGAGTCAAGCGTTGAGGGGCACCAAGGTGGCAAAAATGCAGAGTATCAAAGAGGAGAGAGTTTCAGGGAGAAACTACCAGGTATTCAGCAAAGTGAAAATCAAGACACACATTTGGGTGGGGGAACTAATAAAGGGTGGGGAAGGAACTCACCCGAGGTGATTAGAGGGAAGCACTCACACAGGGCTAGGAATAGTGCTTATTGCTAACAGCCAAATTTAAATCAAATAACAACAAAAAAACATGAAAATATATAGTGCTCAAAACATGAAAAATATAGTGCTCAATGCTTAGATGGAATACTGAGAAGAGTTTCTTTTTTTTTGTTCCCCCAAGAAGTAGAGAATATTCCTAGAAAAAAAAATTACTGCTTTGGTTCTTCTCTTCTTAACAGAACATCAATGACTTGGAAAGACTGAAGTGTTTCAAAGTAAATTCTGTCCCAAAACAGAGCTCAAAAATATTTATAGACATACACAAAATACACAGCACTCGTAATTTCTGGCACCCAATCAAAATTAGAAGACAGGCAAAGAAGCAGAAAAACACGACATACAATAAAGAGATAAATCAATCACTTAAAACTGACACAGATGTGACACAGATGTTAGAATTAGCAGACAAGGATAATAAAACAATTATTATCACTGTACTCCAGATGTTTGCAAAACTAAAGGAGGCTTCAGCGTGTTAAGGTGAGATGCAGGATATATAAAAAGACTTGGAACCCTAGAGAAGAAAATGACAATGTGTGAGACAAAAATATACTTGATGGGATTAATGGAAAATTAGATCCCACAGGAAAAAAAAAATATTGAACTGAAAAAAATACAATAAAAACTGTTCAAAAGGAACACACTGAGAGAGAAAGAGAGAAAAGAGAAAATGGAAAATTACAGAACACCAAGCAGTCTAGTGTACATTTCATTTGAGTCCCTGAAAAAGAGAAAAAACACAAAAAATAATTTCTAGCACTACTGGCCAAGTATTTTTTAAATTTTAAGGTAATTATAATCCAAAAGATCCATGAAGCTCAAAAACTTTAAGTAAAAATAAATTAAAATCATAAAGAAAACTATACCAATACATATTCTAACCAAATTGCTCAAATTCAGGTAAGGTAAAAATCTTTAAATCAGCCAGAAGGGAAAAAAAGACACATGTAAACTGTCATAGCAAAGAGAAGCCAAAGGAGAACTCATAACGTGATATGATGGGATCCTTAAAAAGAAAAAGGACATTAAGTAAAAAGTAAGGACATCTGAATAAAATATTAATTTTGGTTATAATTTATTATTTTTTAATAGTTGTAATAAATGTACCATATTAGTAATATTGGATCTGAGTGCATAGTATAAGGAAACTCTGGGTACAATCTTAAAGTTTCATAAATCTAAAACTAAAAAGGCAATCATGAAAAAAAGTACATATAGTTGAAAAAATAAAAGAAAATCATGAAAAGTACATATAGTTGCAGAGTTCTTATTGGAAACAATGTGGGAAGAAGACTGGAGAACAATCCTTAAGGTATTGAAAGAAAAACCGTTAACTTATAATTTTGGATATTCATGTGCCCCCAAAATAAGTTTCTATACTTTGTACTATATACAAAAATTAACTTAACTCATGAGTCATGAGCCTAAATATAAAATTTGAAGCCTTAACACTTCCAAGATAAAATGTAAGAGAGAGTATTTGTGATATTTGATTAGGTAAATATTTCTATATACAACATCAGAATTATGAGCCAGATAAGGAAATGTAATTTATTGGACTCAATCAACATAAAAAGAAACTTGAAGGGCACTGTTCAGAGAATTAAAAGATAAGCCACAGATTGGGAGAACTTTTTGACAATTATATATTGGTAAAAGATCTTGTATAGACTCTCAAAAGAGCTCTTTAAATGTAATAATAAGTGAAAAAACAACCAGGGACATGTAGAGAAAAAAGATTTGAATAGCACTTTACCATCAAAACACCAATGAGATATCATCTTACTCCAGTCTGAATGGCTGTTATTAAAAGGACAAAAAATAATGAGCATGGGAGAGGATGTGGAGAAAGACGAAGACTTACATGCTGTTGGCAGGAATGTAAACTGGTAGAGCCACTACGTAAAACAGTGTGGATATTTCTCAAAAAACTAAAAATAGCATTACCACTCTATCTAGTAATACCACTACGGGGTATCAACCCAAAGGAAAAGAAATTGCTGTATCAAAGGGATATGTGCTCTTGAATGTTTATTAGAGCTCTATTCACCGCTCTATTAGGAAGTCATTCTAAGTGCTCATAAATGGATAAAGAAAATATGGTATGTATGCACAAAGGACTACAATTCAGCCACAAAAAAATAAGAAGTCGTGTCCTTTGCAGCAACATGGATGGAACTAGAGGTCATTCTTTTTTTTTTTCTTTTTTTTTTTTTGAGACAGTTGCAAACTGTTGCTGTCATTAGAGTGCTGTAGTGTCACAGCTCACTGCAACCTCAAATTCTTAGGCTTAAGCGATTCTCTTGCCTTAGGCTCCCAAATAGCTGGGACTACAGGCACCTGCTACAACCCGTGGCTATCTTTTGTTTTTGTTGTTGTTGCTGTTGCATCTGTCATTGTTGTTTTAGTTGGCCCAGGCCAGGTTCAAACCCACTAGCCTTGGTGTATGTGGCTAGCACTCTACCCATGAGCTATGGGCACCACCGAAGGTCATTATCTTAAGTGAAATAATGAAGGCACACACACAAAAAAATCTTATGTTCTCAGTTACATGGGGGAACTAAAAAACTTGATCATGGATGACAGAGTTGAAAGATGGTATAGAAAACAGAAACTGGGAAGATGGACAGGTGGAGGAGGAAAGAGGATGAAGGCAAGCGGATTAAAGGCTACAATAAAGGTAAGAGACATAAGTTCAATGTTAGATAGTAGGTTAAGATGAATATATTTAATAGAAATGTATTGTACTAGGGTACAATATCCTGAATACTGCTACTTCCTTACTATTCATTATATACATGTAACAAAATTTCAGTGTACTACATAAATATGTACAAATAGTAGATAAATCCATTTTTAAAATGTTTTACAAAGAAGTAGGGATGGCAAATAAGCACATGAACATATTTTCAACATCATCACTTAGGTAAATTCAAATTAAAATCATGATATATAACTACATATATAGGTTAAATGGCTAAAATTAAAAAGAGATTATATCAAGTATTGATGAGGATTCAAAACAATTGAAATCTCATATACTTCTATGTGGAATGTAAATTACTACAACCAGTTTAGAAAAATGATTGCATTTCTTAAAAATTCAACACAACACATGCATACACACAAACCATATGAACTTCTACAGCTAGAAATGCCTCCTAGAGAAATGAAAGCATAAGTTCATACAAAGACTTGTACTTAAATGTTCACAGTCTTTATTTATTATGGTTTAAAACTAGAATTAACCCAACATCCATCACAGATGAATGGGTAAAGACATCGTAACATATGTATACAATGGCCAACTCCTAGACCATAAAGAAGGCCTGAGGTCATGAGAGTGATAATCCCAAAGTAATTCAGCTGAATGAGAGAAGAGTGATAAAAAAGACCACCTCGTGTGTGATTCCGTGCAAATAATACTCACAGTGGTTCTCAACCTTCCTAATGCAATGTGTTTTCATTGTTACAAATGGGTCACAACCCACAGGTTGAGAACTGCTGCTCTAGAAGACATAGCTAATCTATAGGGACACATGGCAGATCAGAGGTGGCCTCCTGATGGGAGTTGTGTTGGAATGATCGATTTTTTTTTTTTTTTTTTGCTGTTTTGGCCGGGACCAGGCTTGAACCCACCACCCCCAGTATATGGGGCTGGTGCCCTACTCCTTGAGCCACAGGTGCCGCCTGATATACTCATAAGTAAACCCCTTATCTCTGTTGTGGTGTTGGCTTCAAGGACACAAATAGATGTCAAAAATTATCAAATTGTATACTTTTGAAATATATATATAATCCTTTATGGATTGTTAATCATATCACAAAAAAGATGTACAAAAATGCCTAGCACATAGTTATTGTACAATAAATATTTTGTTGAATAAATAACTGGCTTTGGATGGATCAGCATTATCTGTTGCACAGTTAAAGCATGTGAAAAGTACCAGGATCATGTAACAAATTCACTCCTGGAAAATCATCAAATGTCATCTCCCAAGCATCCTATTTCAAAAAATGTGATAAACAGTATCTGTTGAAAACACAAAGTATTTTTTAGTTTGATTGCTGATCCCCAAACACTGCAGAATTCCCAGAATTCCCAGATAAAGAAAATGCATATCTTTCTTGTTATTTTAGTGCTAAGGGTAAGCTATTTTAATTCTGAAAAAAATGAGTAATCTGTACATAATATTCCTAGTAACTTTCGTTTAAGAAGTATATCCATGGGCTCACTATTTTAAAAAAAAATGGCTTCTGTTCTTTGAAAATCTATAAAACAATAACTGGGGAGGATCGTTTTTATTACAGGAAGATTGTTCACTTTACCAAAAAGTTCACAGAGGAATTATTGAAATATCAGAGTTAACTAGTGCATTCAACTGTTAGCTATTAGGTCATTTACTTTATAGGATGGGGTTACGCTGGAGAGAAAATGAATAGAATGGACCATTGGAACTACTCTGAATTCAGTATGTTTCATAAATAAGAGTTTAAGAATTTGGGAAAGATTATATAAGTCAAGGAAGAAGTACACATATTTAAGAAAAATTTAGTATTTCATAATATCTGTAGTGACATATCTGTAATCATGTAAGATGATACGATAGGTAGGATTTAGTGTGATAGGGATACCTGTGTAGGAGATACTTGAACCAAACATAGAAGTAAAATAGGGTCGTCTGTTTGATTATGTGTTCTGTTTGGTTGGATACATTCAGATAATGCTATGAATTATTGAGAGACCACTGGAAAAAGGAACGTAGAAGAAAATTTGTAGGTGGCATCTCAAATCTAACAATGCATTTTTCTAGACCATTTTAACCACCTTGCCCTGACAAGTACGTCTACATGGCACCAGGGGAAACCAGAGTTAAGGAGCCCAGGGCATTATTTTCACCCTCGTTGCCTACGGTGGCCCTGGCTAAGCCAACTATGCTGGAAAAAATTGTGATACATGTGTAGAGTTTCCCATTAGCATGAAATTCAGAGAATGAGACCCCAACATGTGGCTCTTCATTTAGCAAAAACAAAAATAAATGACATACAGCATGTAACAACCATTCTTACCCCTGGATTTTACAGGCTACTCGTCCTGCTCCCATGATTTCTCTATGTATTACGAAAAAGAATGAGGAGGAATCTCATTTGTGTTCACAAAGAAATCTGTTCTGAAACCACAGATTAAAAATAAAGAAATAGGGCGGCACCTGTGGCTCAAGGAGTAGGGTGCTGGCAGGTTCAAGCTCCACCCCAGCCAAAACTGCAAAAAAGAAAAAAAAAATAAAGGAATAAGGAAGTAATCAATATCACCTCTCTTAATCTGTTTTCCCTTTACTAGAAACCCACATATTGGGGGGCACTCGAACACGTCCACCAGTTACGTTCACTCCTAACAGACAAATGCTGATGGTGAACAATTAGGGGTACACAGTCAGTAACATGGAGAGATGGTACCACTTTGTACCACCAACCTCTAGGCTGACAGTTCCAGGTACCATCATGTACTGTGGGGAGCTCCCCGACCATGTACTGTTGGGCACTGCCCTCTTACACGCCTCCGGTGGTGTGTCATGGCTTGGACGTGTCAAGACAGTGTTGTGTTTTGCTCATGTATCCAATCAGCATTTCAAGAGACTTCAGGAGGTGATAAGGGGACAATAATTAACAGTAGAAATAGTCCTTGTTCTTGTTAGGCTTTCTCATAGGGGAATGCTATAGGAGAGACCAGTAGGAAACGCGGGGGTGAGTTTGAGTGGGGTTGTACTGTGCAGAGCTTTGCCTTCAAAGGAACGAGAAGTCATCAGAGTACTATAGGAATAACGATCAAAAGACCCGCTTGGTTGTAGATGGGGGAGGAAAGAGCAGGAGAGGAGGAAGCAGTCAGAAGTCTGTTGATTCAGCCCACATGAGATGGAGACAAATGCATCAACCTCAGAGGGATGAACAGTTCAAAAAGTCTGGGTATCAGTTGCACATGAGTAGTGAAGAACGAGGAAAGGTTAGAGATGACTCCTGGTTTTATCATTTTCTCATTTGACACAAGAAGAAAATGTTGCAACTCGCAGAGGCTCTTAAGTGGTACTCTCCGCCCACTGAACCTGAATTTTTAACAAAGGAGGCCACTATTTATTGATTTCTTTCTATGGGCCGAGCAATGTCCAAGTCACCACCATGCAATGATGCATTTACTTCTCCAAACAATTTGCAAGCTAAGCGCACACTATCTTACCCAATTTACTGACGAGAACAGTGAGGAACCGGTCCAAGGCTGTTTAGTTAAAATAAACCAGAGCTGGAGGAGGTCTCTTGACAGTCTAATTCCAGAGGCCTTGCTCTTCAGACTGCAATACTCAAGGCCAATGAACTGCAATCTCACTTTTAGTTTATGATTCTGCCCTTCTCTTCTTAAAATGCACATAGAAAAAAAATTAGGGGAAAGGGAGTATGTGTGTGTGTGTGTGTGTGTGTGTGTGATTTCTTTGTGCATGGGGTTGTTTGTGATACACGTAGATATACACGAGTATGTGTGTCACAGGCGTGTTACTCTGCACGTATGTTTAAGCGTGTGTTCTTGTGTGGAAGTTAATAGTTGTGTTGTGCGCTGCTTGGTAATGCATGTGCACATGTGTTGCTATGTGTGGTGTGTGTGTATGTTCAGGTGTGTGCATTTTGCAGGACTAAGGGGCAAAGCATTTTATTCCAACCAAGAAGGTTTCACTCCCAAGTTTGTCTTGTTATAATTTGATCCTTTTTTCATTTAGTCTTTTTTTTTTTGCAGTTTTTGGCCGGGGCTGGCTTTGAACCCGCCACCTCCAGCATATGGGGCTGGCGCCCTACTCCTTTGAGCCACAGGTACCACCCCATGAATTGAGTCTTTTTCTTTCCTGAATAGCATGCAAATTATTTTAAAGAAGGTAATCTCTCAGAGTGCTTGCATCATACTAAGTTATTTGTCTTGAACATTTCAGAAAATGCATGTTTAAAAGTCCTTACACAATGTAAAGGAAAATGTGTTCGTAAATTAGAGAAAAATAGAAAAGAAATCTGAAAATAGCAGCATTCAGGTGCTGTGATGGATGATGTTGTTTTGCTGAAACTAAATTTCTATAATGTGGACATGGCCTTCGCATGCGATGGCACAGTTTTTTTTTTTTTTTCTTGTTTTTTAAAGTGTCATGTATTAAATTTCTCCACCAATTTCTACTCCTTACTATATTGTGAACTCTTTTTTTTATCTGACAATACTGGGCATAGACTGGCTAGAGCTGTCTGGTAAAAACAGCATACATGTATTAAATAATTTTCCTTCATTTTTTTTCATTAACACATGATAATTAAAAGAGTATTATTAACAGTACTGACACTGCAAGCTCTTGTATAGTTCAGTTACGAGTTGGTATGTTCTTCAAATATATTGTATTTGCTCAAATTATCATCCAAGAGAAATACGAAACTTAAAAAAAAAACCCTTAGAATTCTTGAAGTCATATTTGAGAAACAGTGCCTTAGGCTCTGTCATTCAATAGAAGCTGATTAATATCTCACGCAAAAGGTTTCTGTTTGGCTGTCCCATCATCTCCTAGACCAGGTGTCCTCAAACTATGGCCCACGGGCCACATGCAGCCCGCCTAGGACATTTATCCCGCCTGCCAGGTGTTTTTGCTGCTGCTGCCTGTCCTGCTTAGCAGCCGACTTATCCCAGGGCCCGCTGTCCAGCCCTCCAACAGTCTGAGGGATAGTGAACTGGCCCCCTGTTTAAAATGTTTGAGGACCCCTGTGACCTAGACATTCTCAGCTCCATCAAAATCTCTGGAAAAAACAATTGGCTTTGGGCTGCCCCAAATCCAGCAACCCAATGTAGTTAGAACAATTCCCTCTCTATGCAGATGTGACAGCTATGATCACTGCCGGGATAGCAATTCAGTTGAATAGTAAAATTTCCGTCCATTTATTCATTCGTCCATTGCTTTCACAAGCAGCTGCATTCTGTGCCCCTTGCTTGCTATTATAATTATAAAGGTATATGAGATGCAGTTTCTGCTGTAAGGGAGCTTGCCCAATGGCCAGGCCTAAGAGACTCGGGTACTATGCCCAGTCTGAGTGTCTACCAAAAGTTTCCTTTCGAAAGATGACCTGTGAGCTAAATTCTGAAAGAGAAGCAGGGGTATGTTACAGAAAGGAGGAGGGATATTTCCAACAGCAAAATCAGTGTCTGACAAGGACCTGAATGCAGCTGAGTTTGCATCAGAGTATCAGGTGGGCGGTGATGAAGGCTAAACAGGGGCCAGGTCAGGAGGTACATGTGTGTCAAGCTTACGGGTTTGGACTTCTGCTCCAAAAGCTACTGAAAGCTTGTGCCAAGCGTCAAAGAGAGAAGCAGGATATTTAATAGCATTTTGAAATTTCAATGAGGAAAATGTATAAAAGATGGATGAGGGGGAGCTCGGCTCAGATTAGCAGACCAGTTAGTATTAATCGCTTGAAGTAGAGATGTCCTTAAGTAGACGGTGGTAACACACGGCTAGAATTGAGGACATTGAAAATATATAAAAAGAGTTAGGTTTGCTTTTATTTTACTTTTTTAAAATTTGGTGAAAGAATTGAAAACATTCTTTTTTCAATCAAAGAAGTCCTGGTTTCTGGCTTGTACCCTACTAGGATGGAGAGTAATAAATATTGAACACTTCATATAAGCCCTGTAGTAGAACAAGTGCTTCACATTTATTATTTCACTCAATGTCCTATATGTTCCTTTAAGGTTGAGGCTCTCCTCTCTTTTTATTAAGTTAAAGATCCTGATGACTCAGAATCATTTCACAACTTGCCCATTTAGAATCTCGTTCACTGAGCTAGAAAACAAAAGAGGAGCAACGGTCATTTTGGGAATGGAAGCCGAGTTTAATTTTGGACAAATTGACTTTGAGTCATACATTAAGAAAGGCAGAGAGCTGACAACTCCAGGGAGGACCATTCACGCAGACCATGACAGCTGTACTCTGGAGTTCTCCTATGTCATGTATTGTAAGTGAATAAATTTGGTAATCAGCTATAGCTGAATGCCTGGAGCACAGTAGAAAGCACTGGGCTGATTTAGATTTATATTCAGAACTTCAGGTTATCATCCCTGGAAGACAAAAGTCCTTCCATAAATATTTATTGGCTGGGTGTTAAACTGAAGATAGTTGAGGCTTTGAGTGTGAGTGAGGACACCGAAGAAGCATTTGCAGAGAGAAGGGTTCTATGGCCCACACATTTAAGGACTGAGAAATCAAAGAAAACGCGGTGAAGGAGATTGTGAGGAATCTGCCTCAGCAGAAGGATGAAGACAGGAAGTCCAAACGTGTAAGCTTTCAGAAGTCAGAGAGAAGGAAAGTTTAAGGAGGAGACTAAACTCCAGTGTCAAATGCCGTGAAAAGTAAAGTCAGAAGATCCCTGGAAGGTGGACCTGGGATTTAATGACGAAGAGCCTGAGAAGGAAGCGGGAACTAAGGGGAGGTTGAAAGAATCTACGTAACAGGTGCTTGTTAAGACAAACAGCACACCGCACCCCATGACTGAATTAATGTACAGCTATGACTTAAACAAAATAAAAAGACTTAGCATTTTTCACTTTTCTCAGACCACACGTGAGTCTGGGAAGACTTAGTACCTGGAAACCCTCTGTCCAGTCAGGGTCTCTGTTGTCTGATCACAGTACTAATGAGGCAGAGACAATCTCCCTGGTAGAGAGTAAGCTTATAATTAGTCTCTAATTATCATGCATCATTTTAGACTTTCCAATAGAGACAGACTTGAAAAAAGATACCAAATGATCAGGGTATGGGAAAATTCCAGGAATTCATCTAATCTGATTCATTGTTTTCAAATGAAATCGAAACTCAAAGAGTAATATCCCAAGGATAGACACGCAGTCGACTATTACGGCTGTCTCTGTACCATCTTGCCTCGCTGTGTTCAAATGTTGTGTTTCAACACATCGACTGCCACCCAGGAAAACAATTTTCTTGCTGGGGGCCATGATGTTTCATTAAGTCAAGCACATTAACTTCCCTGTGAGTTGTATTTAACTCATGCTAGTTTTGAGCCTGGGGACTTGGGAAGCATATTTAACTTACATGGTCTATTATCCTATTAAAACAGTATGGCCCCAAGGGGGGAAAAATTACTTTCTTATAGTGTGACAGTCAATGTATGACAGCTGTGTGAGTTATATATGATTCATGAGGCCCTGGGCTCAAAACTAGCTGAAGTTAAATTCAATTCACATGGCAGTTAATGCGTTAAGCATTGTTAAAGGAAACTTCTGTTATATCTTTTTACAAATGATCCACCTTTTTAAACAAGTGATAAACATACTCAGAAGCACAAAGTGTGGGGAAAAGCCACATTTCTAAGAACCACGCCCAGCAGGAACCCACCTCTAAGCCACACAGGCCTCCAAGGTCACAGCCGCAGCTATGTGGTACATCCTATATTTCACTCAGAAACTTGCTCAGATATATTCTTTCTTTCCCCAGATGGTTGTTAGTAAGAATGAGAACCTAAACTTCTTTTAACCTAATAAACAAATGATGGAGTTTGTTTTCATACTCAAGGAAACTTTACATTGATAAAAAAAAAAAAGATTTTGGTTAGATGGCTTTTGGCAAATGTCCACCTTATTCATTTTCTTGTGTGCAAAAGATGCAGCCCACCTGCAAGAACCAAGGGCTCTGGAGGAGTCAGACCTAGATACACCACCGAGGCCTCCACTCTGAGGCTGAAACCTGATATCTGACTGAAAATTATTAACTGATCTTGGAATTCCCATATGCCTCAGTTTTAACGAATCCAGGAAGTCAAGGCAACTGACTCTTCCTCATTCGACTTGTAAATCCTGGTGGCTCTGTTTCATCTCTGCACTTTGCTGACGATGATTCCTAGCAGCTGTGTAGAATTCCTAAATAGCCATCACCTTTTATTTCCATTATTTCACTTTCACCATGACTCAGTATTATGAATAGAGGCATTGTTTTTCTCTGGATAGATGAGGAGATAAGATGAGAGATTAAGTGATGTGTTCAAGGTCAAGTAGATAATAAGCAGAAAAACTGAGTTTATGGCTCATCTCTTCCAACTTTTAAAGTGCATCAAGCATAAGGAAGTATGTCTACTAGCAAAATCTTCCTTCATTCTTCCCAATGACGTTTTGATTTCTAGAGAATTAAGGCAGAGTATGTTTTCTCTTATGAGGAAGGTAAAAAGTGGATGTAGACTTTTTCCCTATTCCTGCCACTGACAGGTGGAGTCTACTTCTGTCTCTGTGAATCTGGGATGCTCGTGGTAACATGTGGGACTCATACAATGTGGTGGATGTAATGCTCTGGGCTTTTAAGGCTAGGTCATCAGAAGCTGTGTGACTTCTGTCCACAACTCTTGGAATGCTCATTCTGGGAGAAGTCAGTTGCTGGGCAAGAGATCCTGGGAGTCCCATTCTTTAGAGAAGTTCAAGCTGGTCATCTAGGGATGCGGGGTATTTACAGAGGGATGACCTGCCAGTCCCAGCAGTGTCAGCCACCTTGACTGAGGCACCAGACTTTTTAGTCAAGTGACATTGTGGACATTCTAGCCCAAGGACACACAACATGAATAAGAACTAAAGAATGTGGCTGACAGCACAAAGGCCCTTGATATCTGGCCTCTGTTGTCCTGCCCCAGATAAACGAAGACATTTGAACCATCCCAGCTGGGGTCCTAATCATCACGGAGTAGGGATGAGACCCTCTCGCTCTACCTCGTCTGAAATGTGAGCATAATAAAATGGATGTTTCACTCCGCTACATGTTAAAGTGGTTTGTTATGCAGCAAAAGATAAACAGAACATCTTGGTAAAGACTTTGATATGACTTCATGATTGAGTACCCTTCAAAATCAGAATTGTTAGTCATGGAAACAGCACAGCAAAATCCAGTTATCCAGAACTCTTGGGGAATAAGTCATTTTGGATGATAGAACGATGGCACTTGAAAAGATAGAGGTGATCAATCTTTGAAATGCTGGTGATATTGTATTTTAACTGTTCAATATGAATAGTTATATGATCACTTATATATGAAAATGTACAGATACTGAACACATACTACACACCAGGCCCTATGCTGAACTGGCTAAGAGTTGTAGCTGATAGACACAACACTCCCTACCCTACAAGTTCATAGATTAGTGTGTGAGGCAGAGTTACTATGCTATTTGCTTTCAGTTCAAAGGAAGGTGAGTTAGAGGAATGGTTTTCCACTCCAACCCAGGTCTGCCTGATTTCAAAGTTTGTGGGGAGATACTTGGCGAGGACAAGTTCCTAGGTTGTACAGCTGAGGAATGGAGACAATGGATTACTTTAATCCTTCTTTATCGTTTTATGTGTCATCCTTCCAAAAAAACAGTTGCATGGAAATATACACATCCTCTCTATCCTCAGGCTTCACATCCACAGATTCAACTAATCGTAGATCAAAAATACTGTATGAAAAAAGAAAATAATAAAAAAGCACAATGCAACAATAAAAAAATAAAACACATTAAAAAATACAGTATAACAACCACTGATATACAGGTTACATTGTATTAGGTACCACTGATCATCCAGAGATGATTGAAAGCTGTGGTCCCCAACCCCAGGGCTATGAGCAGTTCTGGTCTGTGGTGTCTTAGCACCAGGGTTGGATAAGGGGAGGTGAGCGCCCAGGTGAGTCAGGGAAGCTTTGTCTGCATTTACAGCTGCTCCCCATTGCTCACAGCTGAGCTCTGCTTCCTGTCACATTAGTGGTGGCATTAGACTCTCACAGAAGGGCAAACCCTGCCCTAAAGTGTGTGTGAAGGATCTATGTTGGGCATTCCCATGAGAATCTAACACCCCCTAGTCCCTGTCTGTGGAAAAGTTCTCTTGCATGAAACTAGTCCCTGGTGCCAAAAAGGTCGGGCACTTTTGATTTAAAGTATACTGAGGATGCACCAGGTTATATGC
Organism: Galagoides demidoff; assembly: GCA_963574575.1. Lineage (NCBI taxonomy): Eukaryota > Metazoa > Chordata > Mammalia > Primates > Galagidae > Galagoides > Galagoides demidoff. The sequence goes on along the minus strand of CAUYQV010057197.1, from coordinate 26,197 downwards.
AAATGCTAAGCCATTTTATTTAAGGGACTTGAGCACCTGTGGCCATTGGTGTCTGCAGGGGGTCCCGGAGCTAATCCTGAAAGGATAACATCGTACAACTATATTTTGATATGTCTGCAACCTTCTAAATAAGGTAGCCTGAGCTATATTGTACAAATGAATTTGTTTATGCTTCTGCATGGTCATAGCTAGGAATTAATCAGCAAATTCAGGTGAAGCAAACTGCTTGCAATCATTTAAGATGGCATCGGTGATAACAATAATGATTCCTTATGCATTTCTGGTACTTCTCATCTGAGGACTGCACAAAGCTATACAAACATTAATTAAGCCTTACAGAATTTCGATGAGGTCATGAAGCAGTTTAATTACTGTAATACATTGAGATTTTTTAAAAATAAAGTCAAAGCAGTTTCAGAATAGCACTTTGAAGCACCCTCTTTTCTCTTGGTGGCATCAACCTAGGAGTTTGGGTATGAATTTTGTATTCCTCCATTTGTTTTTCAAGATTGTAAGAAGTTATTAAATGACTTATCCCTCTTTTGTATTGGAAGATGCAAAGAAAATGACATCTCTCATGGGAATGAGTTGATTCACAATGTACATTTCACATTTGGTCAATGCTGGGTCCTTTGCTATACACTCAAGAACACAGAGAATATAATAGTGCCCTCAAAGACATCCCAGCTCTGGGGGGAAATATACAAATTAAACATAATGAAGCTAATGTGTTTAGAGCTGAAATAGAGGTACACATAACATGTTCTTCAATCATGACAAAGTGTATTTAACCCTGAAAAATAATAGGTCATGTCATACAAAGCTTATTATGTTTCAAGCACTTTTCTAAAGACTGTATGTATATATGTGTGTGTATATAAATAAATGGCTTAATTTTCACACCAATGCTGGCGTGCAAGTATTATTATTTTACTAATTTTACAAAGAAGAAAACTGAGGTATGGGAAGCTTGAGGACCTTGCCCGTGGTCGCCTAGCTTGCCTGAATATGACACAGGTACAATTTGAGCCCAGACATTATCTTTAAGGTCCATGCTCTTGATCACTATTTTGTAGTACAGACACGAGTGAGATAAGAGGGTATCTTAAAGGAAAACAGAAAGGAGGAAGAAAAATAAACAACATTCTGTGCTTACAAAAATCTGCCATCACCTAAGCTTTGGCAATAGGAAATCTCTGTAGAAAAGATACTAAGAAATGAGTTCTATTGCATTTCTGTCCAGAACTAACCAATGGACAACAACCACGAAAAAACATCAGATTTATATTGTTGATTTTTAGCACCCTCTACCTTCTCTCCATGACAGCCTTGGCTCACCATTTCCTGAGTCTGTTGTGGCCAAAGTTAATTCTCAATCAGCTCTAAAGTTTCCATCAAGGCAAGTGATATGTCATAGCTACACATAGCGGTGGGAAGACCAGTGAAGTATAACATTAAGACACACTTTTCCCAGATTCTTTAGGTTCTGCCTTTGCTGCTGCTTAGCTTTCTGTTCTTTAATGGTAAAAATAGTTTTGTCCACATGGACTTATTCTATCTTTGTTCATCTAGCCTTTCTATTTCTTCACTCATGGAGAAGAGTCCTCTGTTCCTCCTCTCACAGAACTTGACCTGAAACCATGATTTCTGTCTGGGGACTCCCAGTTCCATGGCTCATGCCACCCTCCTACTAAGGCAATCTTGGGTAATGGTGACAGTTTGAATAGAGTTCCCACTGGACGTGTATTAGTCATCAGTCAAGATGAAACTCAATATCTTCCTGACTCACCTCATTGATCATCAGTTCCATGTAGCAAAGTGTCAACTGATGTCTCCAGACCTGCTCACTACAATAATCAGAATGTATTTTTAAATATTAAGAAGCAAGAGGCATTTTCTATACGTTTTTCATGATGCTGTATGTTAACATGGTCACGTATTTCAGTATAGCTTGAATTTGGTATCACACATTCAAGAAATGAGAGAAAAAAATACAGAGATGCAATTAGCCAGTGAGTATTTATTGAGTGCCTACACAACACAGGTGCTGCACCAAGTGTGGAGGTTTTTAAGAAATATGTTATATGTGTGTGTTTGGGGGGGGGAGGAATTAAATAGCTCACCAGGTGGTTTTGTCCATTTTGTGCAGAATTCCTAAGGCTGGATGATTTATAAACAAGAGTAATTTATTCCCCACTATTCTGGAAGCTAGGAAGTACAGAATCAATATGACGGCATCTTGTGAGGGCTTTCTTGCTATGTCCTTTGATGGCAGAAGGTGGAAAGACAACTGATGGGAATCCGCTTCCATAATCTCTTTTTTTCCAATTCCTTCATTTTTTAAACTATTTGTATAACTCTTTTTTAAATTTCAGATTAATATACCAGAGCAAATGATTAGGTTACATTGTAGACATTTGTTAGGTAAAGTTTGAGTTGTCATTGACCCCTTCGATTTTATGAAGAAGACCCCATAATATTTCTCTTTTTTCTTTTCTTTTCTTTCTTTCTTTCTTTTTTTTGGAGACAGAGTTTCACTTTGCCACTCTCGTCAGAGTGCCTTAGTGTCATAGTTCACAGTAACCTCAAACTCTTGGGCTCAAGCAATTCTCTTGCCTCAGCCTCCCAAGTAGCAGGGACTATAGGCACCTGCCACAATGCCCAGTTATTTTTAGAGATGAGGTCTTGTTCTGGCTCTGGCTGGTCTTGAAACTGTGAGCTCAGGCAATCCACCTGCCTCGGCCTTCCAGAATGCTGGGATCACAGACCTGAGCCACTGCACCTAGCCTCATAATCTCTCTGGACAGCAGTATTGACCCATTTATGAGGGCACAGCCCTCATCACCTGAACACCTTTCATAAAGCCCCATCTCCCAATGCTGTTGCACTGGGGATTAAGTTCCCAAAATTTAAATTTGGGTGGGGGGCACATTCAGACTATAGTATTCTGCTCAAGAATAATCTTAACACCCTAGAGTGGCAACTGGTCATCAAGGCTCCTGGTAGCTGCACTCCCATGGCTTTGTTGGGTGCAGCCCATACTACCAGCCTCATGGACTGAAGTCAGGTGCCTGGGCTCTCCCAGGATGACACTACATGTTGGATGTAGTGCCATCCAACTGGCACTACAGAGACAGAGTTTCAGGGACAGCTGTGCTTCCATAGTTCCACAAAGCATTGCCCTTGTGGAGCTCTGCTATGACCCTGAGCCCATAGTTCTGCTCAGCACTGGCCTGGGAGGTGGGCTTTCTGGGGCAGCAGCTCTATCTATCACTGTTGCAGGTCTCTATCTGGGCCCTGAGGCTGTCCTAGACATTAGTGGAATTTTGGAGGAGAAAGCCTTGCCTCCACAGCACAAGCTATCTGTGTGCCTACAGAATTAGCATTGGTGGATACTCACAAGGCTCACCTCTCCCACCCTTTGGAGCAGTGGCATAGGCTGGACCTGGATCCTTTTGAGCCACAGCTAGAGCAGCCTAGGAGGGCCATGGTGGAATGTGGGGAGCAGAGACCTAAGGCAACTCGGGCAGTGAGAATTGGAGTCTCATGAGTGCCTTGCAACCTGCCTTTACTGTTCTACCCTAAAGGCTCTGGCACCATGGGCCTGTGATGAGAGGGGCAGACTCCGGGAAAATTCTCCCATAGTCTCAATAAATAGCACTGGCTTCTTTCTGTTCGTATTACTCTTTTATCAAACAGTCACAAAAAATACCTGGCCATACCCTTGGTATTCTCTCTCTAATAGGGTCTTTTATTTTTTATGTGGATAGGCTGAAGGATTTTTAAATCTTTACCTTGTGCTTCCCTTTAGATTATAAATTCTATCTTTAAATTATTTTTTTTTCTTGAATTTTACTATAAGCCATTAAGAAAATGCCGCACAAAATCCTGAATACTTTTCTGCTGAGAGATTTCTTCTGCCAAATATCCTGGTTTGTCACACATAAACTCTGCCTACCATAATGTTTTAGGACACTGCCATAATTAGGCTTCATCACTTTATAACAAAGATGGCTTTTCCCTCATTTTCCAACATCTTGTTCCCCATATCCAACTGGGATCTCTCGAGAATGGCCTTTATGGTCCACATCTCTACCACCATTCTGGTCGTGCCTATTTGTCTCTGTAAGAAGTTTCTGGCTTCTCCTACAGCTTTTCCCTTCTTCTGAGCCCTCACCAGAATTGCTTGCAATGCTTCTGTTTAGGAAATACAGGTTTTTCCCTGCATCTCTTCAAAAGCCTTCCAGCTCCCAGTGCCAAAGCCACTTGTACATTTTAAGGAGTTTGTTTTAGCAACATCCCATGCCTCTGTTAGCAATTTCTGTCCTAGTTGATTTTGTGCTACTGTAACAGAATATCAAGAACTGGATAACTTATAAAAAGCAGAAATGATCAGTCCCAGAGGTTGAAATGTCTAACCTCACGTCACTGGCATCTGGTGAGGGCTTTCTTGCTGTGTCCTCGTGTGGCAGAAGGTGGAAGGGTCAAGAGAAGAAGAATCTTCTCCTAGATATTCTTTTATGGTGGTAAAAGACCAAACACCTTCCGTTAGGCCCCAAATCCCAACACTATTGAAATGGAGACTAAGATTCTAACACATGACTTTTGGGGTGACACATTCAGACTATAGAACCAGGTAATTAGACCACAGATAATTCAATATGCATTGAAACATGAGGCCAGTAAAGCTCAGCATGAGACCAACTCACCAGCTCTTATTATATAAAGTAATGATGCTGGAGAAAAGTGATTTTTATCTGAGGCCTGTTCAATTACCTGGACTTCCATAGGTGGGGTGTGTGTGTCCATGTGAATGTACAGGACAGGGATGTAGAGATAAGTTCTAGGTTAGAGAAAATAATATGTGCAAAGTCTTTGAACTTTGGAGTTTATTGGATATTTCTGGCTATCACATTACTGTGGAAGAAATAGTAGAAAAGTTAGAGCTTCACATTAAGGTACCAGCTTTGGAAATTTGTTGTAGAGATGTATTTCAAAGGTAGAAACAACAGGAATTGATTAGATTTGAATAAATTGATTGAAAGTGGGGAGTAGTTAAAGGTGACTTTGAGTCAGACCACTTGGACAACTGAGCAAAATCAATGCTTTCAATGACAAACTGGACACAGAGGAGACCCAGGATTATAATGAACACAATGTTGAAAGTAAGACAATTGAAATAATTAAGTAGTTAATAAAATTGCCTCTGGAGCCATAGTACCTGATTTTGAATTTTGGTTCCACCAATTATTAGCTGTGTGACATTGGGTGAATTATGTCTTTATACCTTGATGTCTTTGTATTTAGAAAGTTGTTAGATAATTGAGATGGTTGTTTTATGTGTCCATTTCATTGGGCCACAATGCCTAGATATTTTGTCAAACACTTTTCTGGTTATTTCTGAAAGAGTATTTAAAAGATTAACATTTAAACCAGTGGGCTTTGAGGGAAAAAAAGCCCATAATATGGGTGGGCTAAACTAGTTGAATGCAAAAGACTAGCCTCTGTCCAGGAAGAAGGTCCTCACCAGCAGACAGCATTGAGATGTGGGCTGCAACCTCACCTCTTCTTTGTGGCTTCAGTCTGATGGCCTTAAAACTGAGTGATAGCATCAGCTAGTCTTTGAGACTCCTGCTATTGGTCCACTCTATAGATTTTGAAATCGCCAATCTCCATAATCCTCTGAGTTAATTTCTTAAAAATAAATCTGTGCAGGTGCATGTGTTTATTTCTATATGTAGATATAACCTATTAGTTTTGTTTTCTGAAAAACCCTGACTAATACAATAATACACGTATCAGTACTAAACACATAGCGTTATTATAAAATTAAATGAAACAATACACATAAACATCTCAGAATAGTGCCTGGTACATTGTGATTACTCAAATATTAGATATTATTGGGAAAAGGTGGAGTGTTTATTTCTTGATGTCCAACATATGTATGCATATACTAGCATGTATTTGGAGTTCATGGGAGTTGGGTAGGCTGGAGATACAAATTTGGTGTTAATAACACATAGATGATAAATGATGTCATTAGAATAGATTGGATTATCTGGAGAAATGAGATGCTATGTGAGAAAGGCTTAGAGCAAAACCTCTAAAAAGTTAACATTTAAAATATGGACAAAAGCATTTTAAAAAAGATTTTAAAGGATGTTTTCTCCAAAGGAGGACACCAGAGGACTGTTTCATGAAAGCAAGAAAACTATGTTCACCATTGGGAATATTAAAGTTAGCACTGACATTGATTTAGTGACTGTATTTAGAATGAGCATATGACCAATCATGCTTCGACCTATCTTGGTTTATACCTGTGGTCTAAGCATAATTATTAAGTAAATTTTATGATCACCCAGGATTCAACCAAGAAGAGTCAGCAAGTGATTGAGATAGTTCAAATTAAAAGGAAAAAAAAAAAAAACTTATATACAAACCCTGGGGAAAAGGTTTTCCTCATATTTCCTCCATAAGATACAAATAAGAACACAATGAAAAATCTCCTTGCTATGGTGAATGTTTGTGTCCCCTGAAAATGAATGCTGAAGATGAATGTCCATGTAGTTGTATTAGGAGGTGCATTGTTTAGGATCTGATTAGGTCACAAGGGTTCTGTCCTCATGAATGGGATTAACACCTTCTTATAAGAGGCTTGAGGGAGACTTCAACACCTTCTTTCATCAATAAATGCAGAAACAAGGGATGACCTATGAAGCAGAGAGCCATCACCAGATACCACATCTGCTAGCGTCTGGATCTTGAAGGTGCTAGCATTCAGACTGTGATATATAACATTTTGCAATAGCAGCCCCCATGAGCTAAGGTAGTCTCTAATAATTTTGACAAGAAAGAGGGTACAGTGCTGCTTTAGGAGGGGTAATTAGGGAAGCACAAGCTAAGAAGTCATAGTATTTTGAATATAGTTTTGAATAAGAGCAAGTGGCTTGAATGTGGAATATGAAAGAAAGAAGAGAAGATGAATTTGGACTTAAAAGTTTTTCAACTAAGCAGCTAGGTGGATGGTTCTGTCTTTGAATAAGATAGGAAGTGTTGGGGAAAGAGTCGATTTTGGTGGGAAGGAAAGCTGGTTATTTTTGGTCATGTGAAATTTGAAATGTCATTTAAACACTCAAGAGAGATGATTATAAGAAGTATGATGTCGGGTCTGGATCCCTAGGGGATGTCCTGTGACAGACATTCCAGTATGAGATTTGCTGTATTTAAAGTCATATAACAAATGAAGTCACATAGGGAAAATATGTAGGTAAAAAACTCAGGGCCAAGAAGAGAACTCCTGGGTATTCCATCATTTGAGAAGGTTGAAAAAGAGAATAGGAGAGACTAGTGAAGTGTGAGACAGAAATAGTTGAGTATGATACCACTTATTTCCAGAAAAATAGATATTCAAGAAGAAGAGAACAGTTAATTGAAGAGAATTATGAGGCACTGAACATGGCCTAGGTTAAGAAGGAAAGTCAAGGGTCTCCTTAATAAAATAACAAACATCCAATTTGGAGATATGAGGAGGGAATGGGAGGTGAAGATGAACAGAGTAAACAGAAGGAGTTTGGGTATATAGGAATGGATTAACGAAACATGGCATGTGTATACCCATAGAATACTATTCAGCCATTAAAAAAGATGGAACCTTTACATCTTTCATATTAACCTGGATGGAGGTGGAACATGTTTTTCTTAGTAAAGCATCACAAAAATAGAGAATCAAGAACCCAATGTATTCAATTCTAATATGAAGGCAATAGATGATCTAATACAAGTGGAGGGTAGGGGAGAGGAATCAAGGAGAAGGGAGGGGGGATGGGGATTATGGTGTATGGCACACTTCTTGGGGGGTGACACAGAATTACAAGAGGGATTTTACCTAAAAACAGCAAACAGTGTAACTTAATTCTTTGTACCCTCAATGAATCCCAAATAAATAATAATAATAATAATAGAAGGAGTTTGCATGCAAAAGGAAACAGAGAATTAAATGGTTGGCTCCAGAAAGAAGTCTGGAGACAAAAGGAATATTTTTTATTGTTCTCATAAACTTTTATCTTGAAATAATTTTTGATTTGCAGGAAAACTGTAAAGCTTGTTCATGGAGATTTTGTTTTAAGGTAAGCAATTTATAAAGAAGAGGGATAAATCGATGCAGTGAAAAAGGGAGATAATTTCTGGAGATAATGAGTTCTTTCAGAAGGAATCCAGAGGGAAGGAATTCATGATACAAGCAGGAAGTTTTTTCACTGCACAGAAATTGAGGCAGAATGGAAGGCAGAGTGGCTACAGATGGGGAGTGTAGGAAGACTTGATAGTGGAGGGATGAGTAATTCTCTATAAATTACAAGGCATAATCATTAGGGTGAAGAGTGAGAAGATGTAGAGTTTTGAGGAAGTAGAAAAAAATTTTTAAAAAGTTTTCTGAAATAGAAATATTGGGGAGGGGAAATATTTCCATAATAGAAATATTCTGTAGGGAAATATTGTCGGTGGTAAGTACCTGTTTGAAATTTATTGTCATTTATTTGAAAAGTGGATTGAGGTTTTGTGGATTAAGGTTTTGCAAAGACCACATGATGCACTCTCACTTGCTCCTCAATGAGTCACACCTTTAATCTCCCTCTTGACTTACTCCCAACCATTAGGTTATGAAAAATGTAAAGAGATTTTACAGATGCCTGTTTAAGGTCTTTATTTAAAATTGAGTTAATCAAATGCGATTTTATCTTGGGTGAGCCTGACCTTATCAGGTAAGTCCTTTAAAAGTGGTCTCAAGCCTTCCTTAAAGGCAAAGACTTAATACAACAGAGATTTTTCCCTCTCTTTGTTGATGGCTTTCATGAAACAACCTTCATGAACTCTACAACCACAAGAAAACAAATTCTACTGAGAACACAGAAAGAAGTGGTTTCTTCTTTATTCATGTCTCCAGGGAAGAATACGGGCTGGCCAACAAATTGATTTCAACTTTGTGATAATCTGAGCATAGATAGATTCCAGCTCTAAGGTCCAGACTTCTGAACAATGGAAACTGTAAGGCAATAAGTGGGTGTTGTTGTAAGCTACTAAGTTTATGGTAATTTGTTACACAGACTAGAAAAACATAATACAGGGCATTAAAGTAGTAAATATAAACAAAGGAGTTAAGAGTACTTTTAAAAAGCAACTATGAGGCCAGACTATGGGAATAGGGTGAAATTCAGAGAAAAGTGAGAATGTAAGGGAGGTCATAGATAGGGTAAATATCATGGGATCAACAGATTAGAGATCTCATGACTCAAGATAATTTCTAGAGTGCAGTATTCAGAGAAAATTAACTGCAAGGAAAGAAGATCTTGGTTAGAGAAAGAGCAAGACAAGTCAGGCAGGGAGAAGTGGGGGTTCATTTACTGGTATAAACCTCAGAGGGTGGTCCTATGAGAAGGAGAAGTGACACGGGAAAAGATAATTATGGAATCAAGGACTTAGAAAATGAGAGAAACCAATGTGTTGGTTAAATCTGTTCTCTAAATTGAGAATTTTACCAATGAAAATGTGAGTGGTAGGGAAAAGGGACATACATGGTCACCCATAAATGAGGAAGAAGGACTGAGATACTGAATGATGACCGACCAGCCCCAAAAGCAGAAATTCAAGGTGCATTATTATAAGGACTTAAAATTTTTGAGTTCTTTGAAGGAAGAAATGGGAAGCAATGGGAAGTTGAGAAGGGGAAAGAAACCCAATAATTAGTAGTTATAGCATGTGTAGATTTGGGAGAATGTACCCTGTGGTTGAGACAGATGTGGGGAAGCAGAGTTTTCAGTGGGACATTTCTATTGCAGTGAAGAAAAGAAAGGGACAGGAGCATTGAGGAGAAAATTTGAGGATGCAAGTAGAATATTTTTTGAAGGTGGATTTCTATTTTATAGGGACAATATGACAAGGTTAGAGAGGGAGAGGAGATGAGTTTATACATAAGGACAGACAGCAGGTTCTGGGTGAAGGACTTAGGTGGTACCTGAGGTAGGATAGAGAGGGAGGCGTGATGGGATTCTTGGATCATCAGCATGAGAAAACTTCAGGGCTACTGAATTGGACCTGGAGAGGACATGGATTTCCCCTAAGCATGAGCAGAAACCTCTTGACTAGTCTAGACTAGTATTTTCACCCATCTTCATTGTACTTGTGGCAGACAGGAAAGGAGGAATCACCTATCTCACTCTCTTCATATTTTGGGTGGAGTTACTGCCACAGGAATAACACTCCTATTCCTGAGTCCTTCTTATTTTCAACCTTTCCCATGGAGAGCAACAATCATCAGTCCACACTTCCTTACACAGGTGCACATTAGAAGAATAAGAGTTGTCTTGGGTCACAAACTGCAAATATACAAATACTAACGAAAGCCAATTAGCAAAAAAAAATGGTCTGTGCATACTTTCATGATATCTGACACCACAGATAAGCAAAAACATCCTCCCAGAATCAGCATGTAGCCTGCAGGCTGCAGGTTAGACACTCCAGTTGTGCAATAAGATAACCGATTAAGTGACCAAAATACTGTGGAGTTGTTCTTTTTGTTTCTTTCATTGCCCCGAAACCTCACGTGTACTTTGTAGGAACAAACTATCCCTCAGTGAGGCTAATCCAAAATCTAGGCCAGCAGGGGTTCTGTGAGGATGAGCATGGAACAGAAAACTCTAGAGAACCCTCTTTGTTTGCAAATCAAAGTCTAGTTCCTTAGTCTAATTTGTATTCAATAATGAAGCTAGCAATTGATTCCCACCTTTCTATCTTTTATATGTTTTCAAATATTGCTGAGGGACAGATATGCTCTGCTTTGAATCTCTAAAGCCCCAACTGCTGTAATAGGAGACTTGAACCCTGTCCAGGTATAGAGGCATCATGGTGACCTAGAATGTGCATGCATCTTAGGGTAGGTGTTTATGCTGATGAGCAAAAGTCACGACGCCTGGATTTAAGGAGAGTAGCACATACTTGGGACATAAATGTTTACTATATATACTTTCTCCCCCAAAACAATAAATTGAACTGATTATTGATGATAACCTGTGTTCTATATCTGAACTGAAGATCCTAAGTATTAAGAATGACTTCTGACTTATCATGTGAATTTGGCAGTCAAGACTAGGTGGAATTTTTACTTCTAATGACATACTGAGGATTATCCTGGGGCCATATTTTCATAGCAGTTGAAATGAACTTGGAGTTTATGTGCCAATATCTAAGAGTTAAACATTTGACTGACAGTGCAATAGCAAGGGGCCAAGGGGACAAAACTGATTGCATTTTGCCAACCAGTTTCTATGGGTTGGTAAAGTTGTTTCACACTCAGAAAGGAATCTGAAGGACCTTTAAAGATTAAGGCATCCAAATAAAGACAGAGTCAGCTGGATGAAGTGGTTCTTTCCTAGGAGGTCACCTATGAACATGGATGGTAGACTTAGCCTGAAATTGCCTGTGATTAAATTATTCCACCCTTGAGCTTTCTGAGGTAGCTCATGTAATATAGGAAGAAGTAAAATTTCTCCACTTAGATAAGCAGAGATGAACATGGGAAGGAAATCTTCAAGTGTTTAATCCTTAAATCCGGTCATCCTTAAGAATAGCATTACTCTTGCCCTGGCTACAGTGTGGTGACATGACCCAATATATTTCTTAAATTAGTTCAAATGTGGTACCTTTTCATTTGTACACATACGTTCTTGGTAATATGGAAAATTCTATTTCTTTCATTTGTAGACATAAGTAGAATAATTTGAGAGAGAGAGAGAGAAAGAATGAATACTGTCTTCCCTGAGTAAGCCCTGAACATCATGCTGGTGGGGGGAATAACAGATATAAGAAAGATGCCCTAGTTGATTTAGTGTTGCCATAACATGATACCCGGTAGTTTATTATGGAAAAGGCTGGGTAGTTTATAAAGAAAAGAGATTTATTTGGTTCATAATCATGGTGATTGGAGGGTTCAAGTTTGAGCAGCTGTATTCCAGGGGGCTTCAACTCATGGCAGAAGCCAAAGGGAAGCCAACACATACAAATATACTACATGGAAAAAAAGGAAGCAAGAGAAAGCAACTGAAGACACCAGACTATTAGTAGCCAACTAGCTCTCAGGAAAACTAAATATTCCTGCAAGAGCAAGAACTCACTCTCCCCCATGGGAGGGCATTCATCTATTCATGAAGGATACACTTCACGTATAAGACCTTATCTCCCACACTGCCACACTGGGGATCAAATTTCAATAAGTTTTGGTTGGGGAAAACCATTCAAGATGTGTTTTGCATTAGTTTGTTGTCATTATTTATGTACTTGATCAAGTTGGATATAAGGAGTCAAAATTCAACTTTAATTTTTAAAGAATGTATATCCAATTCATGGTGAATAACTTACGCAGAAAAGTAGTTGGCATAGGATCATTAAAAAGTTCACAAAAGTAGGTTTAGAGTAAGATAAGAGCCAGATTGGGGACGGGCATGGTGGCTCATGCCTGTAATCCCAGCACTCTGGGTGGCTGTGGAAGGGGGATTGCCTGAGTTCACAGGTTTTAGATGAGCCTGAGCAAAGAGCGAAACCTTATCTCTAAAACTAGCTGGGTATTGTGGGGGATGCTTGTAGTCCCAGCTACTTGGGAGGATGAGGCAAGAGAATAGCTTGAGCCGAAGAGTCTGAGGTTGCTGTGAGCTGCGACAACACAGCACTCTACAGAGGGTGACAAAGTAACACTCTGCCTCAAAAAAAAAAAAAAAAAGTAAGAGCCAGATTAACAGATCAGCGTCAAATCAAAGAATATTGACCAATAGGCTTATGACAGATGAGATGAATCACCTCTATTTTTTATTTAGTTTGTAATAAATTTGATTGCTCAAGACTTAAAATTCCAGGAGAGGTTTGAGTACCTTTTACTCACTGTTGGTACTTCAATTTATGGCTGTTAAGAATGGCAGTGAGAAGGTTTGTTCAAATTTTCTACCTGGGAGAGAATGTTCAGAGTCTCTCAGGATTCCTCTAGGGAAATAGACCCCACTTCCTATAGCTCTCACACGTGGGGTGATAAAATAGGTCCCCAGAGACTTTTCCTCCTTCATGTTTACATGGATGGAGCTGAAAATGTTCTTCTCAGCAAAGTATCTCAAGAATCGAAGAAAAAGTATCCAATGTACTCAGCCCTATTATGAAACTAATTTATAGCTTTCATATGAAAGCTATAACCTAATTATAGCCTAAGAATATGGGGAGGAGGGAGGGCAGGGGAGGAGAGTGAAAGGGTGGAGGGAGGGTGATTGGAGGGATCACCTTTATGATTTATCTCACAAGGGCACAAGTGAATCTTTCTAAAAGTAGAATATAAATGTCTTAACACAATAACTAAGAAAATGACATGAAGGCTAAGTTAACCAGTTTGATGAAAATATTTCAAATCGTATATGAAGACACCACACTGTACCCCATGATTGCATTAATGTAAACAGTTATGATTTAATAAAAAAAAATCATGGCTGCTAAAGACTAGGCATAAACACAATGATGGAAAGGAAATTCTTTAGAAGGAGGAGAAAAAGAAGGGGAAGGAATAAAGGAAGAATAAGAAGATGGTGGAGAAGGAAAAGGGGAAGAACGAGGAGGAGGAGGAAAAGAAAAGGGAGGAGAAGAAGAAAGAAGTTGTGGGGAGGGAGAGGAGATTGAATTTGAGTTAACAACACAACAAGGAACAAGTGGGAAACAGCCATTCAACCAACCAGCCACTACTGGGTAGAAACGGCTCAATAGTTACCTTTGTTCCAGGTGTCTATTCCTGTGGAACAAAACACTAGAAAACATAGTGAAGTAAAAGGTAAAATAACCACAATTATTTTATTACAATTCAAGGTGTCTGTGGGTCAGGAATTTGGGCAGGACTCAACGGGGCAGCTTTTGCTCTGGTCTCTTGTGTGGTTACTGGCAGAAGGGCCCTGGTGCTAAAACAAATGGCAGCTGCTGGCTCTGGGGGAAAGGGGTATTTGTCTCTCTTCAAATAGTTTATGTCTTTCCTCTCTTGTGGTCTCTCTGAGGAGTCTAGTTTGAGGATCCTTGCAACATGGTGGCTTAAAGATAGACTGTTTATATGTTGTCTCAGAGCTCCAAAGGATGAGTGTCATTAGAGAACCAGGGAGAGCCCATGTTCCTTTTTGACCTGGCCTGACAATTTACACAGCATCATTTTAGCCACAGTCCTAAGATCACCCATATTTAAGGTGAGAACCCACATTTCAGTGGCAGCAATGTCAAAAGGACACTGAAATAAGGGTGCACGTGTGGGTAGATACTGCTGAAACATACAATCCGCTACAATGATGGATCCAAATCAGACTGAACTTCAGTCTAAGAGGCCTGGTGACATCCTGAAGTCATTATATTGACTGTTCCCTCTCTTGTTCTCCCTACCCTACTGTTAGGTCCTATAACACGCAGCATAAATGCTAGCACAATTCACTGATGAAACGTTTAGAACACTTCACAGAACACAAGGGAAGCTGCCAAGGAAGTAAAATAAATCTTAACCAATGAATTTCTCTTTTAGAATAGTTTTATGAATATGAAGACTATCATTCTTAGGGGACTATTTTTGACTATTTTCAATCCTATGATGCAGCCATTCTCTGTTGAGGAAATGTTTGAAGACCTTTCTGTTATGGGCAGAGTCTCTTTCCTGATTCAGAGCTTATCAAGTATATCATTTGATATCATCAGGATACACTTGATGTTGTGTATCAAGTATATTTTAAGCACTGTTCTTGGTAACGACAATACAGCAGTAATAAAACATTTAAAAAGTCTCTGCCACTGTGTGTGCTGCCTCAAAACACTATTCAGCTGGGGAAAGGACGCTGGCTATTGAATGCATGTGTCCTCAAGTTCTTCCTCCACTGTCGGAGGCGCCCAGCACAGGAACTGTGTCATCCTCACCATTGTACACCCAGGCCCTAGCACAGTGCCTGAAGGAGAACAAGTGTTCTAAATATTTCTGAAATAATGTCCACATATGAGTGAATTCAGGTCACCTACTTAAAGAAAAGGGCTTTTATGAGAAATGAGTCTATATTGGGCCACCTCTTTCTGAGTGTGCCAAGCATGTTACATCTTCCCAACTGAGGGAAAAATGTATTCAACGTGGCTTTACAAAGAAAAGACAACTGGAACTCATATGCCTACCATTTCGGGATCTTTTTTGGTATTAATGTGTTACCATGTTGTATTATTTTCCTGTAATGAAGGTAGACTTGTAAGCATTTAAATTTGGTTCTGCAAATCTTCTTTTACAATCAAACCCTATGTAACGAATACTGATATGATTCAGAAAAACAGAGATTTTCATACAGTATTAGATGGATTATGCATTGGTACAACTACATTTAAAGGTAATTTGACATTACTTGGTAAAGTAGAAGATGAATATATCTTAACATATATATGTACACTTATATATACACACAGAGACGCAAACACATACACATATATTCTTGAAAACCTCGTATGCATGGCACCAAGATAGGTGTATAAGAATTTTTTTATAGAAGTACCTGAGTCTAATCCAAGTATCCAGAAAAATGAATATATACATTTTATACATTTTGGTCTATTTATACAGGAATAATAATAAATGAGAACTAGTCACATAAGAATATAATTTATGAAACCATGTAAGTGTCAATCATCATAAAACTAAACATATCTATTTTTAAGGATACAAATATTTTAAGACTCTAAAGACAAGTAAGAGAATGGCATATAGTATTTTAGGATAGCCTGTGTTTACCTCTGCTACCATTTTTCTGGGAAGAAATGGTTTAAAATGAAAGTGTTTGCTATTAGTTTTGTTAATATTTAGGAGTGTTTGTTATGTTGTTTGATATATCTGAGAAACAATTTAAGAGCTATTTGTCTTGAGCAGTGCTATCTATTGATAACAAATACACTGAGGAGAAAAGAGGGAAAGGGCTTACATTATCAGTTTCTACTGGCAGAGATGAGTCTAGGGGCGCCATCTGACTTGATCAGGCCACCTCTACCTAGCTAAGGAATTCACGTCTTGTGACATGCAGTAAAAATATGGCTTGGCATCCTGAACGCATTATGGACCATGAGACCACATGTCCGTAAGACAGGGACAAGTAGAAAGGAGTAACATGGAAGTAACACATATTTATTTATTTATTTATTTTGAGATAGAGTCTCGCTTTGTTGCCCTTGGTAGAGTGCAGTGGCATCACAGCTCACAGCAACCTGCAGCTCCTGGGCTTAGGTGATTTTCTTGCCTCAGTTCCCCTAGTAGCTGGGATTACAGGGGCCCACCGCAACGCCCGGCTAGAAGTAACAAATTCGATGAAGAACTTAAGGGTGATCAAGACAATGCCCTCACCATAGGCTGTACAACAGAGCCTCCTGCTAACTTATCTTTCTTAGAAAAAAATTCCAGCCAACTGGAGCAGCATCTTGGACTCTGCTAAGATGTTGACACAAATTCTGGATTGTTCTTGGAATTTTCCATAACACCATTAAATAACAAGGGGAAATGCTTATAATAAGCTTCTTGGGAAATTTGGCATGGTATAACTTGCTTTCTTTATAATGCTAGATGGCTACGAATTTTCAAACAAGTTTTGTGGGGTTTTTGTTTTGTTCTTGTCAACCTATTAGCTTCCGTAATAGAAAGATGTTTCTAGCTATGCAGATAAAAATTCAGGCTAACAGAAATGTGATGCCAGAACAGGCAAGGCAGCCTTCAGAATCCTTTTACATAATGCAAACTAAATGTTAAAACTTAGTAGGCATAAGACGTTAGGATTTAGGGAGAGGTTAAAGAGAAATGGATGAGACACTTGAAGAAAATATTCGGCAGAGGCAAGATAAATTAAGGTGAGGATATTCTTGCACCTTTGGGATAATGGTGAAAGATTTTCTTGTCCAAAGACTTAGGAAGATCATATATATAGATCTTGCCCATTATGTGGATTAAAAGGAGGAACAAGAACTTTTACACAATGGTACCCAAATGTATATCTATGACTAGCTTTGTAAGAATATCCTATTTTTCATGAAAACTCCCAGTGAGTATCATTTTGGGGAAGGGCTGACTGTAGGGCTCAGACATTTACATAAGTAGAAACTCTCTAGCTGATTTTTTTTTTTTTTGAGCAGAGTCTCATTTTGATACCCTCATTAGAATATCCTGGCATCATAGCTCACAGCAACCTCAAACTCTTGGGCTCAAGCAATTGTCTTGCCTCGCCCTCCTGCGTAGCCGGACTACAGGTACCTGCCACAATGTCCAGCTATTTTTTTTTAAATTTTTTTATTAAATCATAGCTGTGTGCATTAATGCAGTTATGGGGCATAGTGTGCTGGTTTTATATACTATTTGAAATACTTTCATCAAACTGGTTAAACTGGATGCCTTCATGGCATCCTCTTAGTTATTGTGTCAAGACATTTATATTCTACATTTAGAAAAATTCACATGTACCCATTTTTAGAGATAGGGTCCCACTCTTGCTAAAGCTGGTCTTGAACTCATGAGCTCAGGCAATCCACCCACCTCAGCCTCCTATTTCACATGATTTTGGTGGAAAGTCAGTTCTGAGAAGGACTCTTCTTGGTAATTTAGAAATGACAAAAACAGTCAATCATCAAGAATGGAATGAAGCTGTGGTACTTTAACATCCTGATAAAAGAGCTTTGTTTTTGTTTGTTTGTTTGTTTGTTTTTGTGGGTTTTGGCCAGGGCTGGGTTTGAACCTGCCACCTCTGGCATATCGGGCTGGCGCCCCACTCCTTTCAGCCACAGGCACCACCCAAGAGTGGTATTTTTTTATCTGTAAGAAAAGTAAAAAGACTACCCATACTCATATTCCCTGACTCAAGACTGAGAATGGGAGGGCTAGCAATTTAAGAACCCTCCTCTTATCATCCAGCTACTTTCTTTCTAACATGGATACAAGCACCCAGGGTGCTGGTCAATACCCAAGTTTGAAAGAAAGCAAAAAACACAATTAGTGAAGCCAACTGGTATTTTTCAGTGTTTCTAATGATAGATCATATTTCTGAAGACTTGAAAGATTTATAACACATACCGTACACCTGGTGCATTCCAGATGAGCGGACTTTGTGTGCTCAGAAGTGAGCGGAAAGATGTGCTGCATTGAATTTTATTGATTTTCCTCTTTGCTTGTATAGTTTTATGATGTTCCATTTTCTCTTTCTCTTGGTTTGGAAATTGTGTCCACAGTTATTTATTTTCTTCCTTCATTTTACATTTAAAATGTATATGTAACACTGCATCAATTTTCACAGCCAGAGGAAAGGGCTGGGTGAATTCTCCAACCAGGAAAAGATGGTCTAGTGATAGAAGAGTTAATCCCTTTCCCTTTTAAGAAGCTTCCCCTAAAGTTTTCTTCCATTTTCATTTTCACACATTTTTTGGAATGTACTTATAATTTGCTTTTTCATCTCATAACTTTCTGATTTTTAGCACTGAAATCTCACTTTCAGAGATTATATATTGATAGCTCTGATTTTTTTTTTCCATTTGTATTCTGTGTCAGCCCTTTGGTTGTGAGCAATTTCCTCCTCCAACTTCTTGATATAACTCACCCAGCAATAAGAATAAACAGCTGAATTATAATAGAAATAGGGCTTTTGTCTGTGGAAGCTTGGTAATTGATGAAGATGCACTTTGCTAACAAAGTCCCCACTCCACCCCCAACCCGTCTTTGCTCAGTTAACATTATGGTTTTGATTAGAATGTTATTCATTTTTTATATTATAAAGTACCTTTCTCTAAATAAACTCAAATTTTCAGATTTGCCAGCCAGTTAGATATTGAAGTTGTGTTTGGGCTCATGGCCCATGGCATAACATTCAGCCTCTAATTCTGATAGTTCTTTTCAATATCTGGAGAATTAATATGCTAGATTAGAGAATGACAGTATATGGGTCATTGCTGGCTTGGAGGCTAGAATCAAAGTCACTGTCACTCTCCTTGT
This sequence comes from Galagoides demidoff, assembly GCA_963574575.1. Taxonomy (NCBI): domain Eukaryota; kingdom Metazoa; phylum Chordata; class Mammalia; order Primates; family Galagidae; genus Galagoides; species Galagoides demidoff. The sequence goes on along the minus strand of CAUYQV010057197.1, from coordinate 7,158 downwards.
TAAAAAAAATGATTTGCACATATAAAGGAGAGGCTAAAAGAAGAAGAATTTCTTCTCATTAACTGTTACTTATATGAGCTTCTGCCAAAGTACTCATTATTTTATCCGCATTCCCATATTTCAGACATCCCCATATGTCATCATAAATGTATTATTATGATTAGATTGTACCATATGATATTGCCACATTGTAGTTCAAAAAATGTGTGAATATTGAGAATTTCATATAATTCAACTTACTAGTTAACATTTTCTATTGAGTCGCTTTTTATCTAACGTTCTGTCTTTAAAAGAAAAAAAAAATCCCTGACACAAAAGGAAAACTTGTACCACTTGTGATAAATGGAATGTAACAATTCAAGCAAATGCAATAAAAACAAAACAACAGAAAAGGGCAATGTTATTAAATTCTAGCTAGATACTGTTTCCATGTCATATGCTCAGAGCTAGAAGTCTACAAATTTTTTTGTTAAGAGATTAACAAGTGAAAAGATGTCTTAAAGCTAACAAAAATCAAACCCAGACTTTCACTTGAGATAATCTGTATTTGGAAAGAAAAAAAATGTTTTAAAGGGAATACCTCTTTCAGTCTATGATTTAACATTACATAATTATAATACCCTGGAACCACGTGTCCTCCATTATAGAAAACATCATATTAGACCGTTTTATTCTACTGAGATTGCCTTTTGCATTCAGAGAACGCTTCTAAGCATGTAAGAAATGGCACAGTTATTTATTTGCCAGCATCTACCCTGAATTAATTTAATAAATTTTGTGAAATGTTGGAAATGAGACTTTGAGGAGAGTCTACACCTCTCTTAACATCAGTTATCATATGTTTTAATTTAATGTAATTGTTATTTATCATCTGTTTCTCTCTCATAATCTGTGTGAATCCAGAATCTTCTCTCCTCCCTAAGTCAGTTCAAGAAGTAAATAAATGAGGTGGGGGTAGACATCTTAGTTAGTGAGAACAGGGAAAAGGCGTGGAAAATAATAATATCAACAGAGCAAAAATTAATGGAATCTATTTTCATTTCTTTAACACTTGTTTTGTAATTATAGAACTATTATACAATACCTTGAGGTGAATGCACATATTTCCCACTTAAACACTCGATGACTTTTAGAAGTGGGATATTTCTGTTTCTGGAGGTATTGATTTAGTATACTATAGAGGACGAGAAGCCACAGGATTAAACAGAAACATCCTTCTGCCATTGTTATTACTATCTATATGCATACAGACACATATAGCCGTATATATTAAGGTGGTTTTCCCTTAATTTATAGCAGTCAGGCAGAAAACACTATAAATCTTATGAGGAATGTAATATTATCAATAATGTCACTTTTAACTACAATTTTTATATGCAATACCTGATAATCAAATGCAAACTTGCATATGAAGCATATTGGAATGTCAAGAGAAGGAAAAAGAAATAAATCCACATGAAATGTGCAGATTGAACTTATTAGACATATATTTAAAAATACTTATGATTACTAGGTTCAAGTAATTAAACAACAAGATGAAGCACTTTTTCAGAAAACAGAAAAAGTACAATTAATAATAAGATAAAATTTATAGAACTGAAACAGAATAACTAAAACTAATAACTCAGTTGATGCTTTGAGAAGATAGCTAAAGAGACAATTAGTGAATGGGAAGACCGGTCAGAAGAAAATATATAGACTGAAGAGTGAAGAGACAAAAGATGGACAATAGGGCGATGCCTGTGGCTCAGTGGAATAGGGTGCTGGCCCCATGTACCAGAGGTGGCAGGTTCAAACCCAGCCCCAGCCAAAAACTGTTAAAATTATATATATATTATATATATAGTTAAAAAAAAAGATGGACAATAGAGAAAAGCATTAGAGACAAATGTGACACAGTGAGAATTTGTAACATACATGTAATTTAAATATTAGGAGAGAAAAACATTCATGTAGAATCAACATTGGCAGTCATAACTGCCAAGAATCTCATAAAACCATTGAAGGATAACATTCACAGATAAGATTACAAACTCCAAAGAGGATGAATTCAAGAAACAAAAAACCTCAAAACAAATGAATACTCAGGCATATAAAATTGTTGAAAACCAAAGTCAAAATCACGAAGAAGCCAGGGAATACACATGCTATACACTAGAATAATATTATGACAACAACTAATAGCTCAACAGAGAAAACAGAAACCAGAGGTCCTCTTCATATTTCTGAAGAAAATAGCTGCAAAATTAAAATTCAATCTCTACATATTAATGCTTTGAAAAAAAAATACTTTCAGACAAAGAACTAAAGAATTAGCTGTTACTTAGATGCCAATCATTTAGTAAAGAAAATACTAAAAGGTGCTCAGACAGAAAGAGAATTGCCCAAAGAATAAATAAAATGGCTAGAAATGTTTGCAAATATAAATGGACATTTAGCTAACAATGAGCAATGTTAGTTATATATATAGAATTAAAATATGACAAGATAATCCCATAAACCAAGAAAGTACAGGAAATATGTAATTAAAGTGTTTTAAAGCAATTATATTGTTTTCGAAGTGGCGAAAGTACTAATGTACATTAGAATCTATTAAGGCAAAGACCTGTATCATATTCTCAAAAAATGACAGTAATAGTAAAATTTTATATTTATATACAATTACTCATTATATATATATATATATATCCTATGAATCCTTTAAATCTACTATTTAAACACCATTTAAAGAAAGATGGTTTTGCTATACAAATATCAGATAAAGAAGAGTTTAACATGAAAACATACATGTTAGGGACAGTGGGATATTCTATTGATAAAATGGTCAGTTAATCAGAAATATGTAGTAATTCTAAAATAGTGTGCTCCAATGTAAAATAAAATGATATAAAACTTTATAGAACTAAAAGGAAACAAAGAAATCTCTACCATAGTGGGAATTTTAACACAAATACACTAAATATATCAGTAAATATGTGGAAATTTATTTGGTCTAATTAACAAATACAGACCAGTGAGTCCAAGAATATGCTGTATTTTCCAGTGCACATGGTACATTTACCAAAGCTTATACTGGACCATATGGCATGTATGAGTAAATGTTCAAGGGTTGAAAACTCAGAGTCATTCTCTGATAAAACAATGATAAAGGCTCGGCGCCTGTGGCTCAATCAGCTAAGGCGCCAGCCACGTAAGCCCCTAAGGTGGTGGGTTGGAATCCCCAGCCTGGGCCCGCCAAACAACAATGATGGCTGCAACCAAAAAAAATGACCGGGCGTTGTGGTGGGCGCCTGTGGTCCCAGCTACTTGGGAGGCAGAGGCAGGAGACTCGCTTGAGCCCAGGAGTTGAAGGTTGCTATGACCTGTTGATGCCATGGCACTCTACCCAGGGGGATAGCTTGAGGCTCCGTCTCAAAAAAAAAAAAAATGATAAAATAGAACTTTAAAATGTCTGCATATTTATAAAAATAAATGTCTTGTGGTGTTTGCTGACTTGTATAGACCAAAGTTATAACATAATCTCATTTAAAATAGCACTAGGATGTATACAGCGCTAGGCCAGAAACTGTTTTAATTTTAGAAAACATATTTGGTATCTATCAGTTAAATTAAACATTGTGGGGAGAAAAACAATGAGATACCCATGATATATATCAAGCATTGTCAAATATTTTCACAAGCATTATTTCATCTAAGACTTTGAAAAGAAGTGTAATAGGAGCATTACCATCCAAATTTTTCAGGTAAGGATTCCAAGGTTTGATTAATTGAATGATTTGCTTAGAATGATGCTGTCTGTAAATAGCTAGATTACAACAAGAACACAGACTACATGAGTATAGATTTTATGTTTATGTGTATTATTACTTCATGCCTAAAAATTGGCTGGAAAAACTTAAAATTTACTTTTGATTAAAACATTTTAAAAACTCAACTCAAAATAAAAAGCAGAAATATTAATCAATATTTAAGTAGTCTATCTGACGCTAATGACAACCATTATACTTAAGGGAAAATCACAGGAAGTGGTCATGTCAAAATCAATATAGGGAAATTTTATCACATTTTCAAACCTCCACTGTTGAATATTGTGCTTGGAGTGCTTTCTAGTCTACTTGAACTCAAATGTAAAATCTGTTATAAACACTGAACATTTAAATAAAGTGCCATTGTAGACATAAATGTATATCTCTCGAACAGAAAGAAAACCACTGAACAACTACTTGAATTGATAAGATAATTCAGAATGTGGACAATTATGAGATAATAAAAAGAACAATAATCTTCCTGTATACCAACACATATTATTATACTGTATACCAATACATATTAATACATTGAAGGGAAAAAAATCCAATTCAAGTGGTGACAAAAAGCATAAGTACCTAGAATAAAACATAAATACCAAGAGATATATGGTACCCTTATGAGGATACTGACAGAGAATTAATGGAGGACATAAGTAGATAAGCGCAAGGATCAAATTAATAAATATACATCTGGATTAACATATACTTAATGCCAGCCCAAAACACAAGTATAATTGTTTTTCTCACTGAAAAGTTTATGCATAAAATTGATCTGGAAAAGAAAACACTTCACACAAATTAAAACAAAGAAGAATGAAAGGAATTTTTTTTTTTCAGTTTTTTGAACTCACCACCTCCAGCATATAGGGCTTGGGCCCTACTCCTTTGAGCCACGGGCACCGCCCACTGAAAGGAAATTTTTTTATTGAACACTGAAATAGATACATGAATACGACACTTAATTTTTTTAGACAGAGTCTCACTATGTCACCCTTGGTAGAGTGCTGTGATATCACAGCTCACAGCAAGCTGAAACTCTTGGGCTTAAATGATTCTCTTGCCCCAGTCTCCCAAGTAGCTGGGACTACAGAACTCCCAGCTATTTACTTTTGTTGTTGCTGTAGTTGTCATTGTTGTTTGGGAGGCTCAGGCTGGGTTCAAACCCTTCAGTCCCAGTGTATGTGGCCAGTGCCCTACCTGCTGAGCTATAAGTGCCCAGCTGACACTTAATTTTTGATAGAGCTACAGGAACACCTGTAGATGAACCTGTGAAACTCTAAAAGGAAGGCTAAGTAGATACAGAAGAATAGCAATAAGAATCTCACTTAAGTTTTGGATATGAAAATTAGAAAATTCTTCGGGAATTCTGTTTGAAGCTAAGAAAAATGGCAGGAATTAAAATTACTGCCGAAAATGAAAACTAAGAACAGCGTTCAAATAACTTAAAATAAGTATGGTAAGATCCTCAAAGAAAGAAAACTATCTCAAGAAAAAAGAATACAACAAAGCTGTCACAAATGAATTGTTTAAGTCCAGGAGTTTCAGGTTCATGTGAGCTGTGACCCCAGGGTACTCTACCCAGGGTGACATAATGAGACTTTGCCTCAAAAAAGAAATGAAAATATGGTAATCAAAAATTTTAAAACTAGGCTTGGTGCCTGTAGCACAGTGGTTACCATGCTAGGCACATATACCCAGGTTGGCAGATTTGAACCCAGCACCAGCCAGCTAAACAACAATGATAACTGCAACAACAACAAAAAATAATAGTTGGGCTTTGTGGCAGGTGCCTGTGGCCCCAGCTATTTGGGAGGCTGAAGCAAGAGAATCACTTAAGCCCAAGAGTTTGGGGTTGCTGTGAGCTGTGATGCTATGCTATTATTATAAATAAATAATAAAAAAATTAAAAAAATTTAAAACTAAAAAAATTCATTTTAACTTAATACACTGCATCCTTTCTAGTTTGAAACTGTTAAAGAGAGAGTTAATGAAATGAAATGAGATCAAAATGAAGGTACTGAGGAATCTATATTAGAGAGATAAAAAGTGAAAATGTAAATTAGTTTAAAACTGCAGTGGACAAAGTGATGAAATTGATTTTGAATAAAATTTTGATTACTCAGATTACCAGATTCAGACTTTATTATAGGCTATTTTTGCTAGAAATTTAATTAAAAGATAATTCTCATTTTAAATAAAATATTTCGCAGATGAGACAAGAGAGACTATTTTGTGCGTGTGATTTAAAAACATAACTCGTAAATATCAACACTAGGAACGGATAGTAAATGGAAATACAGAGAGACCAATTCTATAAATGAATATAGTTCCGGGAATTCTACATACATTGCCAACAAATCACATGCAGAAATGTACACAACTTATTAACCTTAGTAGTATACATGTTAAATTCTTCTAAAATGAAAATAATAAATACAGCCAATGTCTATTAAAGTCAGGAATAAGATAAAAACATCTTTCCCGATCAGTACCATTCCATATTGTACTAAGCACTTATGCAATGCAATCACGAAAGAAAAACCAATAGCATAATGGTTAAAAAGGAAGAGACAATTAAGTGATTTCACACTGGCAGGTGAACAGACACATTTAAACCTTTAAAAAAAAATGAAGAGACAGAATACATATGCTATCTAAGTAGGGTGACCAGATTTTAACATTTGTAAATAGGGACACCATTGACGGAGGACAGGGTGGGGCAGGGCAGGGCCTGACAACAATGCAAACTTTGATAAGCAGTTCTCGATAATCACTTCTCAGCAATTATTTGTTATTATTATAGTTTAACATTATAAAATTAACAAAAATAATATAAAACTCATATTCTGGCGAAATAGCCATATGGCAGCCAAAAACCGTATATTCCCTTCCTGTTCTCCCGCCCGTTCATGCATTCTTTCCAAAAATCGGGACTTTTTTTTTTTGAGACGGAGCCTCAAGCTATCCCCCGTAGAGTGCTATGGCATCACAGCTCACAGCAACCTCCAACTCCTGGGCTCAAGTGAGTCTCCTGCCTCCACCTCCCAAGTAGCTGGGACCACAGGCACCCACCACAACGCCAGGCTATTTTTTGGTTGCAGCCATCGTTGTTTGGCGGAACTGGGCTGGGGATTCAAACCCGCCACCTTAGGTGTACGTGGCTGGCGCCTTAGCCTATTGAGCCACAGGCGCCAAGGCAAATCGGGACTTTTTTTTTTTTTAATTTTTTTATTGAATGATAACTATGTACATTAATACACTTCTGGGGTACAGTGTGGGGTTTTCACATGCAATCTGAAATACTTCCATCAAACTGATCAACACAGCCTTCATGTCATTTTCTCAGTTA
>CAUYQV010057196.1:0-39420 GCA_963574575.1 Galagoides demidoff | reverse complement strand
AGACCAGCCTGAGCAAGAGTGAGACCCTGTCTCTAAAAATAGCCAGGCATTGTGGTGGGCACCTGTAGTCCCAGCTACTCAGGAGGCTGAGGCAAGAGAATCTCTTGAGCCCAAGAGTTTGAGGTTGCTATGAGCTATGATGCCACCTTGGCACCCTACCAAGGGCAAAAGTGAGACGCTGTCTCAAAAAAAAAAAGAAATGTTGACTGGCCAAGGTGGCTCACACCTGTAATCCTAACTTTCTGGGAAGCTGAGGTGTGAGAATAGCTTGAGCTCAGACCTCTTGTCTCTAAAAAAGAAATAAAAAAAATTAAACCCATAATGTCATATATATCTATAGCAACTGGTGTGCTGTGAAAGGATCAAATTATTTTCTTTTTTTTGAGACGGAGCCTCAAGCTATCCCCCTGAGTAGAGTGCCATAGCATCATAGCTCATAGCAACCTCCAACTCCTGGGCTCAAGCGAGTCTCCTGCCTCAGCCTCCCAAGTAGCTGGGACCACAGGCGCCCGCCACAACGCCTGGCCATTTTTTGGTTGCAGCCATCATTGTTGTTTGGCGGGCCCAGGCTGGGGATTCAAACCCGCCACCTTAGGTGTACGTGGCTGGCGCCTTAGCCAATTGAGCCACAGGCGCCGAGCCAGGTGAGGTTTTACTTAAAAGATGAGATAACAAAATGATTAAGTAAAACATAATATAGATGATATACAGAAAATGTAAACATCTTGAAGGTTATGTAGGAAAGAGGAAAGTTTGAGAAACACTGAATTGGTAGTAGGTGTAAAGTGGTTAGGGGAAAATCATTTGGGGGGGGTTATCTTGAAAAAGACAGACTCTTTGGAATTTGGCTTCTTGCATGTAATTCTGCCAAAGTCCTTTCCAGCTTCCTCACCTTGCCAAGTTACAATTAAGAAAATAGCTAAGACTTTACAGAAGGGAAGAGTCCAGATTAAAGGGTTCTTTATAGGAGATATGACATCTTTAAGTATGAAAGGGTGTTCACTAAGAGGCTAGTTTCAGTTGCTTTCAGAAACGCCCTGGTGACCAGCAAGTATTGGAAGGTGCTGACAGATTAGTGGAATCACTATCACATGCGTTAAAGGAGGTCAGGTAAGGAAGTGGCTCACCATGAAATACAACTGCCTGTAAGATTGTGTGGATGATGGCTATTATTTAGCCCCAAATTATAGATTAGTTTCACTGATAAATCTTCATGCATTAACAACACCGCAAAGGAAACAAACACCAAAGCCATCAAAAAGTAAAGCCTGACTCAAAAAATGTTAATAGTTGACTGGATGTGCTGCCTCATATCTGTAATCCCACCACTCCGGGAGGTCAAGGTGGGAGGATTGCTTGAACTTAGGAGTTCAAGACCAGCCTGAGCAAGAGCAAGACCACCTCTGCTAAAAATAGAAAAACTAGCAGGGTGTGGTGGTGGGCATCTATAATTCCAGCTAGTTGGGAGGCTGAGGCAGGAGGACTGCTTGAACCCAGGAGTTTGAGGTTGCTGTGAGCTAGGCTGGTACCATGGCACTCTAGCCTGGGCAAAGGAGTGAGACTGTCTCAGAAAGAAAATGTTAAGAATTGCTTGTGAGAAATACCTTCTCGTAGAGTACAAGAACAAGTGGTTATAAAGGGGACAATATGTACCAAATTCTTATTCTACACTCATAAGCACACACACACATTTGAGACAAATTTACAAGCTCGATTCTTGTATTCATTCATCAGCTCTCCATGAAAAGGGATAAATGAAAGACACTGTGGGGAGGGGAACAATGAGTGAGATGGGACTGGTCCCTTTCAAAGGTGGCTTTATAATCAAGTCAACAGAAAATGCAAGCTTGCAAAATAGTTTCAAAGCAGACAGTAAGGAGAAAGGGAGTTCAGACAAGGGAATAGTGACCTCTACTGAGGATGGACAGGAGAGCCATCCTCGTACAGCCAGCCACGTACACCTAAGTTTTCCAGAAGGCAGCGCAATTTGGGCTAAGCCTTAAAAGATGTATGGGGGAATTGTGGGTGAGTGTGATGTTTGTGGGAGAGAGAGGGTTTTCCTCAACAGGAGCCAGAATTTTCCTCAAGTGCCTCAGTAGAACTGTCCAGGGTGTGCATTTAGATTTCTTATTATTCCAAGGGGGAAAATGTAAAAAGAGATGGACCAGGAGCCTGATAACGGGGAGCACCTTTAACAGTGTCTTATTCAGGAACGTGGGCCTTCCTAGGTCTATGATCTTCCCTACAGGTTTACTTGGACTACTGGCAATGAAAGGGTGATCACAAATTACAGCTCATCTCTGAAAACGGAAGAAAAAAAAAAGACAAGAAAAACTTTCCCGACCAGCTCAGAAAGTTTTTCCTACAAAGATGGGGCTTTGTAGTCCCTTTGGAAGACGTGAATAGCCTTTTGCCCACTGTGTTCATGACTGGACGTTTTCTCCATGGGATGGGTAAATAATACCTGAAAAATAGAAGGCAAGAGGAATGCCACTCTTAGCCAGGTGATACAAGTTTGTCTTCCCCACTGCTGCATGTCCACCTTCTTGAACGAGAGAATATTTATTATATGAGCACCTGAGCTAGGCCATGATTTATTTTTGAGCAATGCTTCAGAATTAAATTGAAGATAACTGGGAACATCTCAACAAACATTTGTGAGTTCCTGCTAGGTCTCAGACACAGTTGTTTGTGGCTCTGGGCATGCCTTCTCTTGGAGAGGATATAATATGATAGACATTCAGCTATCCTTATTTCCCATCTTAAATGTAATTTTGAGATGGTTTATACAACTTTTTTATTTATAGGCATTTCAGAATGAATTATTTAGTTCTTATGTTTCAATCCTATGTTTTTATATAAGTTAAATACTAGTTGACCAGTTGACTTACTGCTGCATTTGAAGATTTCCCATAAAAAAATTACTAGTTTATATTTTGTGTTTTCTTTGTGTATTTTAAGCCCAATGCATTTGTGGTTGACCTTTGAACAATGCTGGGGGTAGGGACACTGATGCCCCATGCAGTTGAAAATCCACTTGTAATTTTTGATTTCCCCAAAACTTAACTACTAATACTCCACTGCTGACCAGAAGCCTTACAGATAACATAAACAGTCAGTGAACATGTACAGAGGGTACCAAGAAAATGTATACACATTTTAAGAAAGGAAAAAATGCATTAGAATTTTAATATTCAAGTCACATTTGACTTCTGCAGTTACAAGAGATACAAGATAACAAACATTATTGGTTTACATTGAGTATTATAATTTTAATACAGTTTTTTCTTTTCTTAAAATGAGTATTTTGTATGTTGTATGTATTACATGCTGTGTTCTTAAAGTAAGCTAAAGAAAATATTATTAAGAAAATTGTAAAGAAGGCTCGGCGCCTGTGGCTTAAGCGGCTAAGGCGCCAGCCACATACACCTAAGGTGGCGGGTTCGAATCCCCAGCCCGGGCCCGCCAAACAACAATGATGGCTGCAACCAAAAAATGGCCGGGCGTTGTGGCGGGTGCCTGTAGACCCAACAACTTGGGAGGCTGAGGCAGGAGACTCACTTGAGCCCAGGAGTTGGAGGTTGCTATGAGCTGTGATGCCATGGCACTCTACCCAGGGGGATAGCTTGAGGCTCCGTCTCAAAAAAAAAAAATTGTAAGGAAGAGAAAATATGTTTACTATTGATTACATGTGAGTGGATCATTGTAAAGGTCTTCATCCTCATCATCTTCAAAATGACTGAGGAATAAGAGTGGTCAGGGGTATTGCCCAGTATTAAAGAACTTTAAGAAGACAATCTCTTACTGGCAATGTAGACTTGCTGACATAGGGAGAAAGAATCAATGGAACCAATCCAGAAAAAGGGTTCTCATCATCCAGGTGTTCTTCTTGTACAACCAAAGGACTGGCAGCTGGCATTTACCTTTTCCTTCCAGGCTTGGGGGTTAGGGTTAGCAGCTTTATAGATAAGGACAGTCTTGCTCATAAACCCAACTGCATTTGCACAAAACAGTAGAGTTAGCCTGTCCCTGCCTGCTTAAAATCCTGGTGCTCACTTATCTTTCTTACAAATAAATGTCCTTTGTGGCATTTTGCTTTTTCTTTTCCAGAGCAGGACACTTTCATCTACATCAGTGGTTCCCAACCTTCCTAATGCTGCTATGTATTTTCGTTGTTATGAAGGGGTTGCAACCCACAGGTTGAGAACCCCTGATCTACATTAAAAACCTGTTTAGGCAGATAGCCTTTCTCCTCAATGATTTTCTTAAGGACTCCTGGGAACTTGTCTGCTGCTTCTTGGGCAACAGAAGTTGCTTCTCCTATTGTCATGGTTTTTTTTTTTTTTTAAAGCCAAACCTCTTTGTAAAATGTCCAAGCCATCCTTTTCTGACATTAAATTCTCCAGGTTTAGATTCGTCACCTTCCTTTTGCTTTAAGTGTCATATGACTTTGTTTTTTCTTAAACCATATTAGGGTTGATAGCAGTGATTTTCAACTGATGTGCCACGAAAATTTTTAATGATCATTAATTAAATTATTTTTGAAAGAAAATAATTTCAGAACTGTGTTTTGAACTGTGTTATGCTCATTTTTTACTCTTTTTTAAAATCAGCACAATTTAAGTATATTCATTTTTTACTCTTTTTTTTTTTTTTAAAATCAGCACAATTTAAGTGTTGCCATGGAAGTTTAACTATAGGCTCAAGTGTGCTGTGAGATAAAAAAGGTTGAAAAACACTGGTCTTTAGGTCTGTCTGTCTTACAGCAATCCTGCACTCACATACAAGCTGCATTTTCAATATAAGCTAAGAATGTATTTCATAAAAGTAGAAGGCTTTCATCACAGCTGGGTAGCTACAGTGATGGCTCCATGAGTTTCCTTTTCTTTTTTTTGCAGTGATCCTTATGCTGGATTCATTTATCTTAAGATAGTGGGCAAGTGTAGCTGCAAGCCTTAATCTACGGTGCATATGAATTGGGGAAGGAATCCATATAACTCTAACAAGAGTACAGTCATTTTGGAAGGACATCTAGTTAGAGGAAACAGGCCAGAAACCAAACTGTGTGATCACAGCACACCCTCCCCTGCCCACTATCCTGAAATGCTTCAAAACCAGGAAAAGAACAGTAACTTTCCACTCTGGCCCCAGCTGTCACCAAAGATTAACCCCTAATATGAAGATCAACCTCTTTGTAGAAGGGAGTGACTCTAAGATTAGCACCTGGTACAGAGATCAGCCTGTCTGTAGAAGAGAATGACTTTCCTAATAGCCCCCTCCTACATTCCAACTACACTGATATAAGGTTACTAAAAGCCTCTTGGAGCTGTGTGACATGTGGTTTAATACTGCAACTTTACTTTTGTTTATGTTTCTTTCATCTGTGAATGGGTACCACATGTGGTCGGTGTGTGGATGTTTTGCTAAATTTTAACTTTTCATAATTTATCTGGGCATAATTTATGGTAGTAAGAGATAAAATAGACTAATATTTATATGTTATGCACTCATGATTTACTTAACTTTTTCTTAATTTTTTTAATACTTCTAGTCTACAAGGTTTGTCTACAAGTTTTTTCAAAGTGTCACAAATCTCAGAAAAAAAAACTTTTTTTTTTGGAGATAGAATTTCACTCTGTTGCCCAGGCTAGAGGGCCATGGCCTCAGTCTAGCTCACAGCAACCTCAGACTCTTGGGTTCAAGCAGTCCTCCCACCTCAGCCTCCCAAGTACCTGGGACAACAGGCTCTCACCACAACATCCAGATAATTTTTCTATTTTTAGTAGAGATGGGGTATGCTGTTGCTCAAGCTGGTCTCAAACTCCTGAGCTCAAGGGATCCTCCCAGCTGGGCCTCCCAAAGTGGTAGGATTATAGGCATGAACCATTGCACCCAGCCTAAACATTTTTTCAATATGTTAGTTTGAAAAACTTTGTGTATAAGTGAACTCATTTTGTTCAAACCCATGTTGTTCGATGGTTCACTGTGTACATCTCAAACATTTTTATAGGCTTAAGCCCTGTGTCTAACATGCCTGTTAGATGGTAGGAGAATGAAGATGATTACAACAGGGTCCCTGCTCTCAAGGTTCCTAGCTGTCTAGTAGGAGAGACAGACCCATTAGAAAGTTATGTCAACTTAACGTGGTCACCTTTTGGGAAACCATGTTAAGCTCAATGCAGGGCTTCAGGGAAAGCTTTGAGGTAGATCCTTGAATTGAATTTTGAGGGATCTGCAAGAGGTAGCTTGGGAAAGCAAGGTAGAAAGGACAGAGGGAACATGCCAACTAAAGCACTGATACCTGAAACAGCCCAGTGTGTGAATTCCTTACAAACCTCAAGAGATTAAATACCATCTACTTTCAGTGGGCAAAAGACATGAAAAGAAGTTTCTTAAAAGAAGAAAGACAAATGGCCAATAAACATATGAAAAAAATGCTCAACATCACTGATCAAGGAAATGTAAATCAAAACCACAATGATATATTGCCTTTCCCCAGTTAGAATGGCTTTTATTAGAAAGTCCAAAAACAAAGAATGCTGGTGTGGATGCAGAGAGAAAGGAACACCAATACACTGTTGGTGGGACTGAAAATTAGTTCAACTCTATGGACAGCAGCATGGAGATTCCTCAAGGATCTTCCGGACAGTCTGTGGTACATGTTAATGTGGGGAAGGAATCTATACAACCCTTACTAGAGTAAAGTCATTTTGGGAGGACAGCTAGTTAGAGGAAACAGGCCAGAAACCAAACTGCATGATCACAGCACACCCTCCCCTGCCTACACTCCTGGAATGCTTCAAAGGAAAAGAAAACTTTTTATTAAAAAGACACCTGCACTTGAATGTTTATTGCAGCACCATTCACAATTGCAAAGATGTGGAATCAACCCAAATGCCCATCGATTCATGAGTGGATTAGTAAAATGTGGTATATGTATACCATGGAGTGCTACTCAGCCTTTAAAAAGACGAATTAATACTTGTACAGCAATCTGGATGGAACTGGAGACCCTTTTTCTAAGTGAAATGTCTTAAAATGGAAAGAAAAACCTCACCATATGTAGCCCTATTAAATTGGAACTAGTTGATGAGCACGTATGTGCACTGAGAGAAGTAAAACTCATTGGAAATCAACCACGGGGAAGGGCAGGAAGGGATGGGCCAAAGCCTTTCTAATGGGTACAATGAACACTATTTGGGTGACAAGCACATCTATCAACATGACTCAAGAATTACAAAAGTGATCTGTGTAACCAAAAACATTTGTACCCCTTAATATTTTGAAATTTAAAAAATACCATCTACTTTTAGAAGATATGTTGTCAAAAATGTCATCACCTTTCCAAAAATATTGGCAAATAAGTCATGAGTAGGAAAAAAAAAACTGCCTCGACAGGGAGAGAAATACCCAGCACCAAGGTGCTGTAACGATAAGTTACATTCTAGTTTAGTGCTACCACCAAGGCTAGGATACCCCCCAAAGCACGGGAGGTGAGTGAAGTGGAGGACAGCTCCCTGGGGATGCAGGGAGCTTATCTGACTCCCCCAGTCAGCCTGCAAAGCCTGCCCAGCTCTGCCAAGTGCAGGTGGAGCAGAGACATGGCAGGAATCTCTTTATTAAATCACCCACAAACAAGACTATGGAGAATACCTTCAAACACTAGCACATAGAACTAACTAAGAAGCACAAAATTTTAGTGTTTGGTTAGAATTGAAGATGTGCTGGGCACAATGACTCACACTTGTAATTCTAGCACTCTGGGAGGCCGAGAGAGGTGGGTTCTTGACTTCAGGAGTTCAAGACTAGCCTGAGCAAGAGTGTGACCTCTGTCTCTACTAAAAATAGAAAAACTAGCCTAGTGTTATGGCAGGCACCTGTAGTCTCAGCTACTGGGGAAGCTGAGGCAAGAGGATCATTTAAGCCCAGGAGTTTGAGGTTGCTATGAGCTATGGTGCCATGGCACTCTACTTAGGGTGACTGAATTAGACTCTGGTTCAAAAGGAAAAAAAAAAAAGAATTGGAAATAAATGGTTCCTAGTTGTTCTTATAGGATATAATTTGGTCTTTTTTGAAAATTGTGAGACTGCATTTTGGTTTTGGTACAGAACTAAGGTATTCTCTCCATGGGGGTGCAACCCTGGCACGTGCGTGTGAGCGCATGTACACATGCATGCAAACACACAAGTGAACATTTGCATTCATGCAGAAATATATAACCCAAATATTTTTCTGCTTTTCTGGGAGCAACAATATGCTGTTCTCATTTCAGGCAAACAAGTTTGGCCAATTTTGATCTTGCCTTTCACGGCATTATTTGGTGAATGGCCACAAATAACGTTATGCTGTCACAGAGAGAGTGACCTTCTGCCAGTTCTGGGGCACTTTGAATAAAAGAGAGTTATCTCCAAAATAAATAAATAAATATGATGAGACTGGATATAACCAGAAGACCATGTTAACATTAATATTTGCTGAAACAATTTTGAATTTTAAGAGATTTAGAGTATGAATTTCTGTATTTGATTTTGTGTGAGAGAAACAAGTAAAACCATAGAGGTAGTTTTTTCCCTAGGACTCTGCTTGTATACACATCAGACAGGTCTGTCTGTGGGTTGAGAAACTGTCCATGTGCCCATTGCATGTGTTGTTTAGAATTTACAATATTATAAAGCCTTTCTCTTTCAACATGGATAATCATTGAAAACCTTCTACAATGTGAGTGATTATAGTTGTCATTTATTGTATACTTACCATGTTCCAGTAACACATACTTCATAGTTAACATCTGTAATTTAATCTTCAAACAATCTCATGGGATACATACTATGATAACTCTTATTTTTGAAGGGGGAGAATGGAAGCTTTGTGGGTGTAGATGACTTTCCAAGGTCATGCGGCTGGTCAGTTGAAGGGCTGGGGCATGCATGAGTCTGTAGAGACCAGCAGTCAGATGCACAGTCTCCCCATTTCCCACAGAACAGAAAGACTCAGCACAGCCATGGACGTTAGTATGCCTTCACTGGGCCGCTCCATGTAGACCATTCTAGCCTTCTGTCTATTCTCTGATACTCTTGATTCTCAAACTCACTTATTCATATCCAATCATTTCAGTGTCCCAAAATTGCTTGATAGAAATTCTAATCAACACTTTCCCTCTCCAGCTTTCTCTGAGCCTTGTGGAATTCACAATGTAGTACCTGATATTCTGAGATCCTCAGCTTTTTCTTTGGACACTCATCACCTGAGAGAAAGCTTCCCCCTCTCCTCTGAGCACACATACCCATAGGCGGCTGATGGTCTGTGCCTCTCCCAGAGTCACTTACGATCTCGAGCCAGGCCAGCCCTCCTCCATGAAGCTCTTGTTCTTGCCCTGCTGCTGCCTGTCCTCCATCAACCATCCAACATCCAGATCATTCGCTCATTCGAGCATGTTTGCTGGGGCCTTGTGATCTCTGAAGGCGACCTGGCTTCACCCTGTTCCACCATCCCTGATGGTTGATGACGCTCTCAACCCTTTGTCATGGCTCTCTCTGATGTTATCCAGCAGCCTCTAGCTCCACTTACCTTGAGGAGCTGTCTGCTCCCCACACCTCTTGGTAGCCAGGGGTGTTGCTGAAAGCTTTACCTCAAAAATGCTCCTCTCTGATCATCACTGACTCTCTGACCACTGCTCTAACTCCCTCACTCCCCTTAAATCTTGCCTTTGACTTGATTGTGATTTAGCTGTGATCAGCCCTTCGCCTTGCCTCATTTCTCTTGGTGCCAAATCAGAAGCTTCATGCAATCATTCAACCATGAGAAGTTTCTACTTCTCACCAGATGACTCTGTCCTAACAGTTTGATCTATTCTAATCTTAAATTCTTCCTGTCATCCATTGTTTTGGTTCTTGCTCCAAAACTAGAAGAAACCTACAACTACCTTGGCTTCATAAAACCTTTTGGACCCCCCCTCCACACACAGACACATGCAATTCCTCTGGGTTTTGCAGCTGCTTAGACATTGTGAGTCAGTTCCATCCTACTTCATCCTATTGGCTGTCTCCTAAAGATGTCCTAGTCCCTCAGCATTCGTCCGTCTCCCTCCTCTTCAATCCCACGTGATTTCCCCTTCTACTTTTTAGATGAGTAAGCTCCCTTGATGTTGCTGAACTCTGCTCAAAGCAAGTATCTTTAGGGAGGAAACATTTAAAGATTATTAACACTCAATATTGGCTCAGGCATGAGGAAAAGGCATTCTTAAAATACTCTTGGTGGGACGATAAAGTGGTATGACTCTTTTTGGAGGGCAATCTGGAAATCACTATCAAAACTGAAAATGCCCACACCCTCTAACCCAATAATTTGCCTTCACTTCTAAGAATTCATTTGAGAAAAAAACAAGACCACAAGGCTGTGTGTACAGGGATGTTTACTGCAACTTTCTTGAGGTGCTAAAAATCCTGAGATAATTTAAATGTTCCTCTTAAGGGAGGGGGGATGGCTAAATTAAGCAGAAATAAAAGTGTAATTTTCTGTAGCTGTCACCAAGAGTGAGAAAGAATGCATGTGTGCTGATGTGGAAAGACATCTGTAATGTATAATGAGATGAAAAAATCAAGTCGGGGGCAGTAGTCATGGTACAATCCAGTTTTTAATAAACACACACACAAATTTGGACAGGTAAACAATAAGTTCTTCAACCCCAAATCTAAAAAGGGGCAATAGAGTGGCCGTAGGCATGGGGGGCAGTTGGTTTCCATAGATGCTCGTGATTTGAATTTCTGTATTAAGCAGGCATTGCTTTTACAATTGAAAGATATTAGGAGAAAAATAAAATCAAAGACTGTACAAAAATGACTTGATTACATTTGCCACTGTTTTATGTGCTTACCAGAGTCAAGGTCTCTTTCTAAAAGCCAGGACTTATCGCTATTCTCAAAATCAGAAATGAGGCAGAAATTTCAGGTCACCACAGACCTGTTTGGGAACATGACCTTTCTTCTTCGCTTCAGACACTAGTACCAACATTTACAAGTTTTCCCTTTGGTTGCAGCTCATGATTTTTCCTTTTTCTTCCTTTTTCCTCCAGATGGCTGAGCATACCCAGGCCTTCCACATTGGGGGTTGGGCAGGTGGAGCAGACTAAAGGGCTTTGCTTGTAGTTGACTAGTTGTTTCATCGCCCCTTTTCTGACCTCTCTTTGAGCAGGAAGGTTAGCCTTGGTGAGGGCCTGTCAAAATTTCTGGGTCTGATATGAATTAGGTTCACTGGGCAGGTTGCGTCCAGATATTTAATGGCAAAATCAAACAGGAAGCTGACATGTTTTCTTTTGTGGGGACACAAAGATACAGCAAACAGGAACATTGTAAGTATTAAGCTCACTTGTTCTGCAGCACTGTTGGAAATACCTTTTTTGTAGGAAAGGTACATACAAATTTTAGTGTGATTTACATTGAAGATGATGATTATCAGTTGCAGTTCATTATTTACTCTTTTCCCAGGTATAGAAGGCAAAATTATTAAATGTCTGGCTGCAAAGAGAATCTGAGCTCTCATTTTGTCCTACAGAACACCCATGTTCCTTCTTCCTGTTGACGCTCAAGAGGAAATCTCATCCAAGGTTAATCAAATCTGGTTCTCATCTCTCCCCTTCTACCTTTGCTGGGACGCAACTTCATCAAATATCCTGTAAGATATTTTTCTTCTATATCGTCACTCTCTTCCTTTCCCTTTGATCTTTCCTTAGGGTAAGTCATGCTCACTTCTCCTTCACATTAAAAAAGAAACAAAACAATGATAAACAGAAACCCCAAACTATCCCGTCGTTTGCCCAAATCAGTGTCCCTAGCTTCTTGCTCCTCTTGGTTGCTGCAGTCCTTGACCAAGTGGCCTCCGCTGGCTGCTGGCACTTTGCCTGCCAGCCACTCTGCATTCTGGCTTTCCTCTCCTCCTCCTGACTGAAACAGATCTCTCAAGAGCTGTCAGATGATCTCCTTAGTTGCCAAATCCAACACCTGGCCTCAGTCGGGCTGGCAGCACTTCACGCTGCGGACACGGCCTCCGTTACACCTTCCTGGGCTTTTGCTACCCTGCTCTCCCTTTACTGTTGTTCTTTCTTGCTGTCCATGGTTGGCTCCTCTGCTGCTTCCCCCTGAAAACTGGCATCCCTTGGCAGACTCTCCACCGCTGCTTCGTCTTACCACTGCATCCTCCTGGTCTATGTAATTTCACTCATTGCCAGGGGTTCATCTGTCACACAGGAGGACGACCATCAAATCTGCACCTCCAACCCACATGTCTCACTTGCATATACAGTTCATATTTGCAGGAGCTTGTAGGTTTTCTTTAGCTGGGGGTGGGTCACAAAAACTACTTAAATCCAACACATCCTGAGAGAACTCGTAACCTATCAGTATGTCTTGGCCTCATTCTACCATCAACCATTTTATCACCATTTATCAATGAGATGATTCACAGTCATCTGTGAGTTCTCCTTTCTCTCCTGCTGCTCCCAGCACATCCTGGGATTACATCTCCTGAAATAACCCCCAAATCACCACCACCACCATCCTTCTTTATTCTAGGACCTACTCTCCTGATTCTATTTCTCTTAACTGGTACAATGACATCAATAACGGCCAAAACAATTCTGTAGCATTTGTCAGTTCACAGAGATTTTCCCTGCTGGAACTTAGACCAGTTTCATGGAAAAGTCAATGAAGCGTAGGTGGGTGGGGTACTAATCGATGGATACTCTTAGCCTAACGTGAGAAATAAGAGTTCAAAAAAATTAAGTGCTTCCTTGGAAAATCAAAGTGATGATTTCTTCCCACCTGACTTTGTGGGCTATTACATCAACCTAGAAGTTAATCACAACAGTAAAATTGTCTCCTGGGCTAAAACTCATTTTTAAATATTTATTTAATTTTTTTGAGTTAGGATCTCACTCTATTGCCCAAGCTAGAGTACAGTGCCAAAATAGTAGCTCACTGTAGCCTCCAACTCCTGGGCTCAAGTGATCCTCTTGCCTCAGCCTCTTAAGTAGCTGGGACTACAGGTGTGCACCACCATGGCCGGCTACTTTTTTATTTTTTGTAGAGATGGGATCTTGCTCTGCCATGGGCTAGTCTTGAACTCCTGGCCTCACCTTGGCCTCCAGGAGTTCTAGGATTACAGGTGTGAGCCACTGTGCCCAGCTGTCCTTTTGAAATATTTACAGTAAATATTAA
Organism: Galagoides demidoff; assembly: GCA_963574575.1. Lineage (NCBI taxonomy): Eukaryota > Metazoa > Chordata > Mammalia > Primates > Galagidae > Galagoides > Galagoides demidoff. The sequence goes on along the minus strand of CAUYQV010057196.1, from coordinate 26,209 downwards.
AAATATCTGCTACAGATATTATTGGGTGAATAGGCTGAAAGGCAATTTTGAAAAATAGATTGTATATTTAAAGAAGTTTGGGTTCACAATAAAATTGAGAAGAAGGAACAGAGATTTCTCATAAACTTGTTCCCACGGCCCCGCCTTTATCCACATCCCCACAGAGCCAGACCTCTGCTACAACTGATGAACTTAACATTGTTACATCATTATCACCCAATGTCCACAGTTTACTTACATTAGCTATTTGGTCTTAATTTTTATTTCTGATGTTTAAAGAAAAAAAAGTGTTTCATGATTTTTCAAATTAGTTAATCATAATGATAATCTTATAAAGGAAATGCTAGTTTTAATGTCTGCTAATTTTGCCTTTTTCTTAAGAAATGGACTAAATTAATTTACCATAGTTTTTTTTTTTAATCCTTTTCCAGGGATCTCACACTTTTACACAATCAGTTTTCAAGAAGAAAATACTGGCTAATATATATTCATTTCCAAGAACAATAAACAAGTATATGAATAGTAGATTAAAATTTATAGCTACAATACTTGGTTCTCTTTAACTGTCAGGGTACATTGTCAAGAAAAAGCACCTTATGTTTCCTAACAAAAGTGTTTTGTGTTGTTCTTTTTTACTCTGAAAGATACTGTGAAGTTTGTACTTGTAAATAGTTTAGTCAGAATGGGAATTAGCCTTTCCACATGACCTCAAGGTCAAAGGAAGATTTGGGGGACTCTAGTCTATGGGACTCTTGGGGTAAGTGTGGTCCTGTACTCTAGAGAAGCTTTCAGAGTGATGGTACTGAGCAAAACACTTGCATTTTTACCTAGTATCATGGGAGTAATTTATTAATGCCCCCCAAATAGCTTTTTTATCCTTTTTTAAAGGTAATGCCACATGTCATATTTTGTAACCTGTACTCATAGCTGTACATGCTATAAAAACAAAAACAAAAAATGAGTAACCTCAATTGTTTGAAGAATGGAAATCCTGAGAGAATGAGAAGTTATAGACATAACTGCTTTGTAAGTGCCTTTGTTGAGATCCCAAAGGTAGTGAACTTTGTTAATTCTGGACTCATATAGTATTTAATTACCAAAAAGCACAGTCTATCTTTGTTAAAAATAACAAAGAGTTTTCTTATAATGTCATCATTTACAAAATTATTCTAAGAATTGTTGACTTGAACCTTGAGGTTGCAAATGTTTGCTATGCGACATTTACCACAGAGATTGATTGATGTTTGTTCATTTAAGCTTGGTGGTTTTCAGGGGAGGTTGATTTAATTCATCCACCTCTAGGAAGCGCTCCAAGAAGCAGGGCAGAATTGGAGGTATTGCTCCTTGTAAAAAGTATTTATAGGTGAAAGTAAAAAGAGCTCTGATTGTTGAATTAAAAAAAAAAATCCAGCATCTCTATTCTTCTGGATACTGCTTGTTGATAATACACCAGGTGGGACATAAATGTAACTAATCTCTTCCTGTTTTTTTTTAATTTCCTATGCAGAGATAATTTTTTACATGATAAGAACTCAAAAGTCTGTTCTAAATTTTCTGCTCTATTCATATCTATCAGAAGGACATCACACTCTCCCCAGACCATCTCCACTACCAAGGGACTAGTTTTCTGCTTTCCAAATGGCAAAAAGTAATAAAGGAGTGAAAGTGGGTCTTTCCCATACAACACTATGTGGAATACTTAATAGTGGGAAGAATGGAAAGGAAATTTACTCTTTGTTTTGAAAAATAAGAAGTTGTTAAATTTGAAATGGAATGACATATATATTAATCACAGAATATGAACTCTAGTAGGCTGTAATGATCAGGGTATGATGAACAGCCTCCATTATTTTAAGAGAGAGAAAATAAAGATTTAATGTAGATTTTAAAATATGTACTTGCAAGTAGTAATTTATTTGAGAAATTATGCCAAGAGAAGAGTTTGTGTCCATGAGTGTATGTGTGTACATGAATGTATGTAGGGTGTGATGTATGTGCAATCACATGCATGAACATGTGTGTGTGTGTGTAAGAGCAAAATGAAAAGGAATGGTTTCCAGAGTCCAGGGTAATTTAGACCATGGATGAGCACTTATTTTAATAAATGCTTTTTTGTAGGCGATGAAAACAGAAATATCAGCAAAACTGAAGAATCTACTTTTCTCACAAAATGGTTGTGAAGCTTCCTTTGGAAGGCAGCATTTTTCTTTGTCTGAAATTACTATTTTATTATTTGCTTAAAACAAATAATTGGGCCAGGCTCATATGTTTTAGTAAGAGGCCTCAATGGAACTTTTAGAGCTCATGGAACACACCACTTCATTTTGTAAATGGATCACAAGGATGTGACAGGGCTCCAGGTAAAGCTTTGGCGTGTAGGAGGTCACATTCTCACTAGTCTCCAAAAGGGCTAGCATAGCAGGGAAACTAGCTCAAGGGGTTATGAGAGAAATCTGGAGAGCTTGAGCAACTTATGATATGGAAACCAGTTTTATCTTTCTGGAGACGGTCTCACTCTGTCGCCCTGGGTAAGAGTGCCATGGCATCATAGTTCATAGCAACCTCAAATTCTTGGGCTCAAGTGGTCCTCTTACCTCAGCCTCCACAGTCGCTGGGACTACAGGCACCTGCCACAATGCCAGGCTACTTCTTATATTTTTAGTAGAAACAGAGTCTCACCCTTTCTCAGGCTGGTCTCTGAACTCCTGAGCTCAGGCAATCCACCTGCCTCAGCCTCCCAGAGTGCTAGGATACAGACGTGAGCCACCACACCTGGCCCCCATATAATTTTAAAAATCACTATTCCCCCCTCCTCCCCGCTGGTAGGACAGATTTTCAGTTTAAATCATCCCACTGACTTCTGCTTAACATATTTCTGCTTGACTCTCATCTGGGCATATTTCTTCTAGGTTTTTTATTTGGGATTATTTTAAGAGAGAAAATAAGGGGGGGGAAAGTACTCCAATTCAGCACAGGGTCCAAGCACACTGGGTTTGTATGAATGGGCTTAGGTGGGAGAGGCACAGACGGAAAACTAGAGGAGGCCTGGGAGTGCCATTTATTCCCAGCTTGCCTGATAGCAATACGAGGACTGCCTGTGCGTATTATAGTTATTTCGAAAGACTACAAAAAAGGAAAATGAATAAACAAACACCCTTCAGAGATCAAAACTTCAGAGGGCAAAAGTTCAAGCAAGGATTTGGTTTTAATTTTGAAAGAGAAGATAGCTTGTGAGTAAAATCGAAAAAAATGATTAAAATGCAAAAAAGCTCAGGAAGCCCAGAAGTACAAGTTTGGTTTGCTGAGTGTTTGTATTTTCTGAGCCAGAAGCCAGTCAAATTCACATGGACTTGCCCTATTCCTAAAATGATTTTCTAACTGGCTTATAAGCATATGATGCAGACGAGGGGTGAGGGGTGGGTTTAAATGAAGTCTATGAGTAGTTTGGCCTTGGCTAAGAGTGTGTTATATTTGCAAAGGGTGAGTGTATATGTGTGTACGTGTGCCTGTGTGTGTGTGTGCTGTCACGCCTGCTTATTTGTAGATACAGGAGGCAAAATCACAGATAAGAAGGACCATATATGAGACCATACTCTAGCTCTCCTGGTATTTTATCATAAAATAAGGCACGCAATTGATTTGAGGGCTACCACCTTCTTGGGCTTCATGAATTACATCTGTCAATGTAACTAACTGGAAGAATTTACTTACCCTTGCCTAAAAAAGAAATCTATTTATAGAAGCTGAAAGCTATGAGGGACATTTATACCATTTATTACAAACCTGTGTTGTGGAAAACCAAGGTCCGGTAAAGCCAGATAGCTTGCCTAAGGTACCTACTATTTTATCCTCTGCCTGGTTGTTATTTCATTATCATTATTTTATTAGGGACCTTGTTTTTCCTGAGAAAATAAAAACCGTATATGGCCAGCTATGGACTTTTAGTGATCCGATTCATTTATTTGTTCATCAAGTGTTCATCAAGGACCTGATAAACACGTCAGGCCCTATCTTAGGCTCTGGTGTCATAATGGTGATGAAAACTGGCATAGTCTGCTCTAGTAAGGTAAAGTGAGACAAAATTGCGTGAATTGTCTCTACATATTTTTCTTTTCCTTTGAAGAAACTTACAAATTAATTTTAGTGTCTACATTGCCCAGTTGTAACATCCAGGAATACACAGACCAGACTGGGAGGACATGACAGGCTGTGCTGGAGGGGAGCGAACGTTGGTCGCACACAAGGTGAGGATTTGGGATGTGGTGGCTTGTCTTCAGATGAATCTGCTCCCAAGGGAAGGGACCAAGAGTGACTCATAGCAAAATCAAAGAGCAGTCTTCAAGACCAGGCAGGGTGTGGAGGAGCTGAGATTCTGCACATACACCGTGGTTGGGAGTTATTTTAACTCAGCATTTCTTTCTTCCACAAACCGTGGGTGGGAAGTAATGACTTACTAAGGGAATAATCCTAGGTGGGCGCTGATCCTCTTGTTTCTATAGTGTGTTGTGTGGGAAAGAAAGAAAGGCTATGCTGGGCTCTTGTTCCAAATGAGACAAAAAAATAATTCACTGGGTTTTGTGGCTTGGAAGCCTTTTACTGCAGCGGTCCCCATCCTTTTTTGGCACCAGGGATGGGTTTCATAGAAGACAATTTTTCCATGGACTGGGGAGGGGATGGTTTGGGGAAGATACAAGCACATTACATTTATTGTGTGCATTATTTCTATTATTATCAAATTGTAATATGTGATGAAATAATTACACAACTCACCATAATGCAGAATCAGGGGAGCCCCGAGTTTGTTTTCCTGGAACTAGACAGTCCCGTCTGGGGGTGATGGGAGACAGTGATACCCCCAGTGTGTTGCTTATATCCTCAGCTCCAGCTCAGATCATCAGGTAGTAGAGTCCCATAAGGAGAGCACAATCTACATCCCTCACACACGGTTTATAGTAAGGGTCACACTCCTGTGGGAATCTAATGTGGAGGAGGTGGAGCTCAGGAGGAGAGGTGAGTGAGGGGGAGCAGCGGTGAATACTGAGGGGGCTTCACTCCCTCTCTCTCTGCTCACCTGCTTCAGTGCTGCCTGGTTCCCAGCAGGCCATGGGCAGGTACTGGATGTTGGGAACCACGGTCTTACAGTACAGGCCAATTGATCATCTTTTGACATTGGGTATGAATTTCTGTGTGCCACATTAGTGAAGCTGCTGATCAGCGAGCAGAACCCACTCTAGCTGGCACCTTCCCTCAGACGCACATCCAGAGAGCACAAGTGTAAAGAATAATAATCGTTTATTAGATTATCTCACCCTTGTTCTCTAGGAATTAGCCTTCCTCTTCCCAGAATGCCTGGATGTTATATTTAGAACCACTCTTGTTTTGAAACTTTGTTTTAAATCAAACCCAGTTTCCGTTGCACTGGCTTCTGGTGAGAACAGTATTATCATGAGACTCAAGAATAATTCAGTAAAATTATTGAATATAATACCTACTGAATGCATGAAAATTCCTGAGTCCATAATGATACTCAAAAAAGAAGAAGCTAGAAGAAACGCATTTGAGGCAGCTAGTCGTATCAACTCCTTATTTAGACACTATAGGACTTAGGAGAAAGTCCATTTAATGTAGGACTATATTTCAGGGTAACCAAACCGCACTAGCTGACAAGATAAAGCTGTGTTTTACAGAATAATGGGTGCAAAATGTAGAAGGCTGATAGATCTAGAAAACCACAGTTTTGCAACTCTCAATGAGAATGTGGATCCTGGCAAGAGCTATCAACTTGTGTTGAAGACAGTAGGTGCATGGTTGATGAGATCTGGACATTTAGAGGGTGCCAAAGAAAAACTACAATGATACGGCTCCGGTCATCAAGATACAAACCAGAATTGTGCAACAGATGGATTACGTTTCCATCACCCTAATCTAAAGGTTGATCCTTGCATCTATCAGCTAGTCCATATCCCCTGGGGTCATGCATTCTGATATAAGAACGTCACCTGTGATAGCGTCCAGGGAAAGACGTTTAACTGCCATTTAATCAACCTATAGATGTAACTTCCAGAAAATACAAGGGAGAGAGGAGCAAACTAAGTGATATCACTGGCCAGCAAGGGGGTCTGCTGTAGATCACTGGGTAAGTGGCTACAATGAGAAGCTGCCCATAAAGAAAGACCGAAGGCTGGATGAAAAGACAGCGAGGGGACATAACCATCAGCAGCAGTGCGTGTTCTAGAACTGGTTCCTGGTTTGAACAAAGAAGCTGGGACGAACATTTGGAGGTACATTTGGTGAATTTGAATAATACACTGGCTGTTAGATGATGCTAAAGAATGATTATTAATTTTAGATACGATTATGTTCTGTTTTGCTAAGCTAGAAAATGCTCTTTTCCTTTTAAGAAATGCATTTAGAGGTATTTTGGGAACATCATGCTGTCTCTAATTTATTCTTCACATAAAACATACAGTTGAACATTACATGTGAAATGGACTGTGATGCTCAGGGCCCCTGTGGAAAGGCTGAGCATAAGTAGAGGGTTAACTAACATGTTTGTCTGAGACTTGCAAGTAATGTGTAATGGTTACCAAATACTAAGTGAAAAGTTTGTAAGACATTTTCTAAAGATTGAAGTCTGAGAGTAGGGAGTGAAAAAGATTAGCTTATTTAATTCAAAAGAGAGAGGAAGGCATGAGTAAAAATATTTTAAGGCAGGATTTAATTTAAAATGGTCACTAGAACTTAACTTCTACTTATCATCAGGAATGATTTCTACAACTTTTCTTCATTTAGTGCTACCCCAAATCTGTATCTCCTAGTACAAATCTTTCAACCGTAGAGAAACTATTAGATAAGATGGTATGTCCATACCTGAAATATTATGAAGTCATTAACAATTGAGATTTAAAAAGAAACAATTAAGATTTTTATTTCATTTAACGTTTTCATTAATATCTAATAACATGAAAACATGTTTATGTTCAGTGCAGGGTACACAACTCTTTTATAATATGGCCCCAATTTTATGTAAGTGTAGATGATTCAGCTCCCAGATATCCCTCCCAGCTCAGCGAGGGATAAAGAGGTGTCATTTCATGTGGTTCTACCAACATTGATGGAAGAAATTAAAAGAGGGACCAAAAAAAAAAAAAACCACTGAGGGGGAAACAGTAAAAAACTGTTGAGTTGACCAAGCATGGATTCCATTATTTTCTGTTTTAAGCAAGAGAGTAGGTTCTGACATGATAAAAAGAAACTCCCGACTGTACTCATCTCTGAAGCTGAAAGTTGAAGAGGTGAAGCCCTTTTGCCCTTTCAGAATGACTAGACTTAAGTGGCCTCTTTGCCACCAAGCACAAGACCAGACGGGGGGCCTGAAAAGGCAATTCTGCTCTGACGAATATGAGACCAGTACAGGCTCAACACAACGGTGGAGCTGTCGAACCTTACAGTCATCTGTTACATTTTCATTGACTGTTCTCTCTCTCCAGAAGGTCACGCTTGCCGTGCTCCTGGGAGTCCTGGATCGACCGGAGGAGTGCAGTCCTCGACCACAGGCAGCCTTGCTTCAGTTATGGGAAGAAAAAGGAGCTTTGTCAATGGTCACATTAACTTAAAATTTGGAAGGGACCTACCCATTTTAAAAACACCTTTTCTCCAGATTATTGAAGTAGGATATTCATTAACATTTTACAAGTTTGAGGTTTCCATGTACTGACAAGGAAAAATCTCTAAGCTTCATTGTTTAGTGAGTGAAGCCAGAGTTATAGCAACAGTGCTCAACGAATCCCATGTACACTCGTTTGTACTTCCATGTGCAAACACACGTACGTGCACACACACGCAAGGAAAAGGTGAACACATACCAAGCTTTTCATAATACGTATGTATGAGGGGGCAGCGCCTGTGGCTCAAAGGAGTAGGGCACTGGCCCCATATGCCGGAGGTGGTGGGTTCAAACCTGGCCCCGGCCAAAAACTTCAAAAATAAATAAATAAATATGTATGAGGAACTAGGAAAAGGACAGAATAAAAAGGAACTTTCACTTCTGAAACTTTTGAATTTTCTTTTTACAACAGCAGGCTTATTTCTTATGTAATTTTAAAAAAGAAAGGACGATGAATATACAAATGGTACAGTCATATGAAAACAGCTTGGTAGTTTCTCAAAACTTCAACAGAGAGTTACCATACGACCCAGCCATTCCACTCCTAGGGGTTTACCCAAGAGAAAAGAAGTAGATGGTCACAAAGACGTGTGTAGCAGCATTTTTTGTAATAGCTGAAAACTAGAAGCAACCAGAATATCTACCAACCAGTGAACGGATAACAAATGCTGGTATAAGCCATGAAATTGAATGTTAGTCAGAGTAATGAAGGACAACTACTGTTATACAGAGCAACTTGAATGAGTCTCAAAATAGTGATGCTGTGTGAAAGAAGCCAGGCAAAAAGAGTACATACTATATATTTTATTTTTATTATATGGTTTTTGAGACAGAGTTTCATCATGTCGCCCTCGGTAGAGTGCCGCAGTGTCACAGCTTATAGCAACTCCTGGGCTTAAGTGCTAAGCCAGCCAGTCTCTTGCCTCAGCCTCCCAGGTAGCTAGTTGGGACTATAGGCACCCTTCATAATGCCCGGCTATTTTTTTGTTGTTGTTGTTTAACAGTCCCAGGCCAGGTTCAAACCTGCCAGCCCCGGTGTATGTGGCCGGTGCCCGAACCACTGAGGTACGGGAACCGAGCCTATTTATTTTAATTTATATAAAATTTTAGAAATGCAAACCAAACTATAGTGGCAGAAAGCAGATCAGTGGTTGAATGGAGCACGGGGTAACGAGGGCTGGGACAGAAGGGTAACAAATGGGCACAAGGACCCTTTGGGGGCTGATATATATGGTTGCTACCTTTGGGGACTGATATATATGGCTTCACTAGGCTATACTATAGCAAAATGTATCTAATTGCATGCTAATTATACTCAGTGAATCTATTTAGAAAGTTATACATGCTTAATATAGAAAAATATTGAAATAACTTAAGAATGAAGAAGAAAAATAAAAAGAATCCTTACTCTTTTGAAAAAGTAATTGCTAACCTGGCGTCCTTCCTTCCTTTCTCCCTCCCTCTCTCCCTTCCCTCCTTCCCTTCTTTCTCCTTACAACTGCTTACTGAGTGCTTACTACATACCAAGAACTATTCGGGGTGCTGAGGAATATGGAAGTCAGTAAATAAATCAAATAAAACCCCCATTCTCATAATGCTCCCCTTTGAGTCATGGAGACACAAACAAGTATGTCAAGTAACTATAAATATTAAGATGAAAAATAAAATTGGATCAGACAGGAAGTCCTGACGGCAGGGGCCAGGGAAGGCTGTTTTAGTAAACGTGGCTGGGGAAGGCCTCTCTGGACATTGAAGAGAGACCTATTGACGTGAAGGGAAGAACCACAAGATTATGCATAGAAGAACATTCTAGAGAGAGGGGAGAGAAAATGCCAAGGTCCAGAAGGGAGGAATCCAGCCAGAGAAGTGAGTTTGTGAGGAACAGCAGGCTGGCCAGTGTGGCTGGGGCAGAGCTGAGCAGGGCCACAGTGGGAGGCTATGAGGTCAGGGAGATGAGCAGAGGACCCAGCAGTGGGGTTTTGTGGGTCTTTGGAGGCGTTAGGTAGGGCAGGAGTACAATAGGGAGTTCTGATTGCATTCTGGTTGCCACCTGCTGGGTAGAGGGTGACCAGAGAAAGCAGAAGCAGAGAGACCAGTTAGGAGGCTGCTGTAACTGTCCAGGTGGGAGATCGGGGTGCCTGGGGCCAGGCTGGTTATGGTGGACTCAAGTTCTCTGCAGCTGGACATTGGTTTCCAAGCTGCTTTCTAGAAGTGAGATGGCTTGAAAAAGGAAAGGGCTAAAAATCTGACAGATAATGCAAAAGGAGCTAAAAATTTAGAAAAGCGAAGGGTGTTATGTCGGCACCTTCCCTCAGCTCACGTGCTCCCTCCGTCTCACCTTAGCAGTGAAGGAACTTGTCCTAAGTCACTCAGGGAGCTGGGCGTCCGCTGACATTTACTGGGCATAAAGTTATGCCAATCTTACAGAACTGTCTTGCTTACAAAGCTGTCTTTCTGACAGCTAATTTTCTAGTTATAGGTTGATTTCAGCCATGAGATAATGTGCTCCTGAAAAGCCAGGGTCTTATCTTTCTAGTACCTATGATAGGACTTGAGGAAGAGTTAAGTACTCAATGAAAAGCTGATGAAGGATTAATTATTAATAGTTAAAAAGGAGTAAATGAATGGACAAGTATTGGTTGGATGGATAGACAAACGGACAGGTAGATGGAAGGACAGGAAGACAGATGTGTGTACAAATGCAAGGGTGAATGGATGGAAAGGTGGGTCGGGAGATTATTACATAAAAATATAGGGGAATGGATGAATGGGTGTGCAGATGGCCGGGTGAATAAATGAATGAATCAATGAATGAGTGGGTAAATATAAAGGAATGTGTGCAGGAATAAGTGAATGAGTGAAAGGGTGGATGGACAGATGCATGATGACCAACAGCCAAATGTACATAGTTAACAAGTGATAACTAGGACTGCTTAGCAAAGTAATTGGTTATTGAAGAATTTCCCCTAAGATTTCTTTTTTTTTTATTGTTTAGGATTCAGTGAGGGCACAAATAATTAGGTTACACTGATTGCATTTGTTAGATAAAGTCCCACTTATAATTGTGTCCCACCCTCAAGAGGTGTGCCATATACTGTGACCCCCCCATCCCCTCCCACCTCCCCTCTCTCTGCTCCCTCATTCCCCCACCCGCCCCTTGTATTAGCTCATCTACTGCCTTCATATAAGAATTAAGTACATTGGATTCTTCCTTCTCCATTCTGGTGATGCTTTACTAAGAAGAATGTGTTCCACCTCCATCCAGGTTAATACAAAAGATGTAAAGTCTCTATCTTTTTTAATGGCTGAATAGTATTCCATGGTATACGTATACCACAGCTTGTCAATCCATTCCTGGGTTGGTGGGCATTTAGGTTGTTTTGACGTTTTGGCGATTGTAAGATGAGCTGTGAGAAACAGTCTAGTGCAAAAGTCCTTATGATAAAAGGATTTCTTTTCTTCTGGGTAGATGCCTAGTAATAGGATTGCAGGATCAAATGGGAGGTCCAATTTGAGTTCTTTGAGGATTCTCCATACTTCTTTCCAAAAGGTTGTATTAGTTTGCAGTCCCACCAGCAGGGTAAAAGTGTTCCCTTCTCTCCATGCAGCCTTGAGACTTTGTGATGTGGGGTAGATGATATCTCAGGGTGTTTCTCTATAGATCCTAGTTATCAAGCTTTTGTCTGATTTGTGATATGCAAATATCTTTTCCCATTCTGTAGGTTGTCTGTTCGCTTTGGTGGTTGCTTCCTTAGCTGTATGGAAGCTTTTCAGTTTCATTAAGTCACATTTGTTTATTTTTGTTGTTGTTACAATTGCCACAGAATTTTTCCTCAAATAAATTATGGGAAAAACACTTGAAGATATCAGCCTGGGGAAAGAGTTTATGAAGATTTCTTTTAACACGAATCTCCTTGGATACATTAAACATTATACTCCAATTCGCACATCACCTGTGAGGGGCACACCAAATGGGATAAGTGAACTCAACTGCAGTTCAGTCCAGATCTGAGCTGGCATTTAGTGAACCATCAGAGTCCAACAGATAGTCATTAGTGAAGGTGATGAATAAGAGGGAAAGGATTACAGGGCTTGGAGCCAGATGTGATGCCCCACTACCAATATCTGCCATTCAGCGTCTAGACTAGAAAGACAGAATAGAATAGAATAGGCAGGAACCCTTTGGACCTAGAAAGTCACTACCTAAAATTACCTCCTTCATAAAATACTTCCTCCTATCCACAGTATTTAAATTCCCAAGCAATCGCCAAGGAAATGAAAAGCCCTCACCTGTCTCCGTAAGTAGCACACAGAGCCATGTTTCCAAAGGCAACAGAGATTAACGAGTCACTCCCCTTTGGATCAATGTGTCACCAGACTTCTGCCCCAGCTTGTCTGTCAAGCCTCTTTGACCTAATCAGGAGCCTCTGGGTCTCCTGATCCCTCACACCCCAGCCCCCAAAGGCCATCAGCTAAACAAACCACGCTGGGAGCCATCAGTGCATCTTCCAAGGCAAACAAGCGTTGGCTCCAATGAGGTCAGTGGCAAGGAAGGTGAGGCGATTAAGCCAGAGTGTTTGCCTGCCCCTGGCCTTCTGCTGCTGGTCTTGACAGACAGCAACTGGGGAAGGAATCTAACCTGCTTCTAGGAAGAAAAGAGCAAAAGTAAGTAATATTCATGGAGCACCTGCTCTGTGCCAGGTATTATGTTAGGCTCCAGGTAATATCCTGTTTTATCCTGAAAGGAAGGGAGCAATTTTCAGAGAAGAAAACAGAGGCTGAGAGAGGTGGAGTGGCTTAAGGTCACACAGCTAACAGCAGCAGAATGAGGGCTTGAAATTAGGTCCACCTTTTTCCAAAGCCATTTTTAAGACTATATTGCAACCTATGAGTGGAAGAGTAAATAAGACCTGTCCTCCAATTTGGAATCCTGCATGATAGAAAGATTTAAATATGAATGACTTTCTCTAATCAAAATAAGAAATGAATCAAAGGAAGAGCTTTTCCATGACCCAGTGGGAAGGGAGAAGAGAAAAGTGATTATTTCTGAGCACCCCAATGGGCAAGGAACCCAAGCCCATTGCACCCCTACCCTCAAGGGTTTTTCAATCTATTAAGAAAAAGAGCTACCAAGCAAAGGCTCGCACGAATAAACCTGAAATCACAAATATTAAAAAGAAAGTTCAGTTTGCACTGCTGGTACACAGTGGGAGATCTTGGACATATGAGGGTTTCAGGGAGGGGCTACCAGGAGGAAGTGATATTAGAATTGAGATTAGAAGTAAGTAGAAAGATCATCTCAGGCAGAGAATGTGCAAAGGCCCTGTGGCACAAAACATCACTAGGCACTTGAAGCAATGAGAGGAGACCAGTGTGGGTGGAGCAGAGAGGCTGAAAGGGCAGTTAAGTGAGAAACACTGAGAGGTCTTTAGATCCAAATCATGCAGGGTCTAGCAGACCATTGAAGTGGACACAGAGACTCATTGTCCAGGCTCCTCTTTAAGGAAAAAGTGTTTAAGGACCTCCACTCACATAGCAAAGAGTGGCCTTGCCCAAGATTACAGCCCTTCTCAGAGAGACCCACATCCAATGACTGACTCATGTGGGGATGTAAAGGCTTGGCCATCCCAGCCCAAAGGACAACTCTGAAGGGTCACTGTAGCTCCAGAGTTCTCCATCGGGCTGGCCAATGCTGTTGCCGCCTGCACCCCAGCCCAGTTTCTCCTTTCTCCTCCTTTCCATGGGTGTGGATGCCAAGAGCATACCTGAAGCATTGCCCTGCACACTGGGCTCCACCTCAGAGCCCGCTTCCAGGAGAGCTCAAGGGGAAAGCTGCCATGTAAGGAGCTCAGCTTTATTCTAAGAGCATTGAGTCCTGAGGGAGGTTTAAGGCAACAGTGATGCAAAGCTTCCTTTCTGCTGTCCCCAGACCTCCCACCATCCAGCACCCTAGACCCTGTTGTCTTCCCCAAATAGGTGCCTGAAAGAAAGCGATATCAGAGGGTACACCTCCCCCGGCCTGGAGTAAGGCTAAAGGCCATCTAGGTCATCAGTCTGGCCAAGCCAGTGCCTGGATTTGGGGAGTGCAGAGCAATTCCTTGTCTATTACAGGGGGGCATGGAGCTAAGAGGTCCCAGGTCTTCCATAAAGCTCACACCCAACTATGCCACCTGGCATCAATCGACTTCACCTCTCACACCTGGGCGGGATGCCCCAGCACGCACCCCATCACATGCAATCCTTCTGATGTCCTTTTCCATCCCCCATCAGTTGGTCATGCTGTTGGGATGTAGAGAATATTGCAATCTGTCTATCCTGCTACTAGAGCAGTAAGGGAACCGGCTAACTCTCACAAAGCACTTACCACCTTCTAGACCAGTGTTCTCAACCTTCCTAATGCCGCGGCCCTTTAATACAGTTCCTGTGGGTTACAACCCACAGGTTGAGAACCGCTGTTCTAGACACTGCTTACGCATAGTTCTACCTGGATTATAGATTTTTATAATAAATTAAATTTATAAAGCATTTCATAAATTATAAAGCATTTCACGGAGTATTTTCCATGAAATATTTCACTTCGCTCTCAAATGACTCTGTGGCATGAGAAGCATCATTAACCCTATTATGGAGATGAGGGAAACTGAGGCTAGGGGCGATTAAGGAATTTTCCCAAAGCCGCACAACTAGCAAGCATACCAACCTGGATGCAAAGGTAGAGAATCTGGTGTCAGGGCCAAGATCCTCAGGGAGTGCACTCGGCTTCTCTGAATCAGTGTGCTCTTCTCTGGAGTATTTCCCCAGCCTCTCGCCTTTCTTCCCTTCCAATGTATAAAATAAAAAAACACATAAACAAATAAATAACCTAAACTGATTATGTCCTCCCCCACTCAGGAACCCTTGAGAAAGAGCCAAATCTTGCAGAAGTATTAAAAAGATACTTACGAAACATGGTTTCAGGATCTAAGTTTGACGTGGTTTTTCGTAATGCGACCTGAACTATAGAATAACATGAAGAGGAGGTGAGAAATGCCCTAGAACATTGCGAGTGGCTATGGGAGGCATCCCAGGGAGCCACAGTGCCTCCAGCTCAAGCCTTCCCCACAGCAGATGTCCAAAGTCACAAGATACACAAAGTCGATGTAGACCGTGAAGGTACAGGATTCATAGTCACTATGCATTAACTAGATGAATGAACAAGTGAGTGGAGGAAGGAACTGTTTTAACCCAGACAGTGACAAGGTGCCCTCTGCGTTTTAGGGATAGGGCTAACCACACTCACTGTTCACCCAGGAAACTCGCCAACCCTACCCTTCGGAGGAATTTGCCCATGGAGGGATTCCACGGGGGAGTTCACACAGATCTCATTAAGCAGAAAATACTACCAGTAAAAGGTGAATGTACACCTGCACGTCAGGTAAAATAACACCTGTGCTTCCAGTGAAAGTGAGACATCAGAGGTTATCAATAGAAGGCCCTGAAGAATTTCTAGGATTCCCCATCTTTCCTGGTCTGCAGGTGCCAGACAGCATGTGTTCATCACAGAAGGGGAAGTGAAGGATCCCAGCCAAGAACATCCTTCTTTTCAGCCTTAGGCTCTAACCTGGGCTAAAAAGGCCATGGCAAGACTCACGATGTGATTGATAGTGGCCAACCCAACTTGCTCATCCAACACAAGTTTGATATAGTCATTGTCTCCAGGAAGTTCTTTTCTACATTCTTTCCCACAAAACACGTGTGTGCCTGGCTCAGTCCTACTTCTCTGGGAATAGTGTATAAGCTCTGCCCCTTGCCCCCAGGCCCCTCTGCAAACACAGAGCACTATTTCTGAAAAGATAACTCAAATCTACCAGAGTCAGGGCAATTCATTTCTCAGACGTTATCTCACAAATGATCTCTGAACACATGAAAAGCATAGAGTCATCATTCTATTTCGCTGAAAACACGAGAAATATCATTAATTTTTCAGACATTATCTCATAAATGATCTCTAAATACACATAAGAGAGTAAAGTCACCACTCCAAGTTAGATGAAGTAGAGATGTAAAATTGTCTGGTGCTCAGGAGGCGCTCAATAATCACTGAATGAATAACAGAATCAACCATCAAGGGCAGAGACAGATTATTCGTTCACTCAACTCCCTTCTTTTCACTCGTAGGTACACAGCTAGACAGTATGTCCCAGATTCTCTTGCATTTTGGGGTGGCCACGTGACAGAGTCGAGGTCAACAGGATGTGACAGAAGTGGTAAGTGCCCCATGCAGGCCAGGTCTGTGAACACTGCCCATGAAACCCACTGCTGGCTAAATGGAGAAACTGAGGCCTCAGAGGAGGGCTGAGCCACATGACTGAAAGACCCTGGGTCTCTTAGTGACCCAGAGAAGATGTCCCAGCCCCATTTGGGTGTATTGGGCATGTGTTATTTTGTGTGTGTTGTGTTGTGTGTGTGTGTGGGGGGGTGTTCTCACACACACATGATTGTCCTCCAGTGTGAGATGGACACTGCGTGAAGCCACCCCTGTGTCTGCACTGTCTATTAAAGCAGTAAGTTTCTCCTGCCTTATCCCACCCAAGCACTCCTTATTGGCTACTTTCAGACCCAAAGCTGGCCCTCTGTTTCTTCATTTTCCACCTAGACTGATATTTCCCCAAACGTCAGTCGTTCCTGCACCGCCGTCCTGATGTCGTGTCACCCCCTGTCGCCTACGCTTTCATGATTCCTGATTTTCCTGGCACAAACACACTTTGTTGTTAAATGCAAAAAGGCTACAGTAAACTTTTTGTTGCTTGAGTAATGGGAAATCAGAGATCCTTTACACAGAAAGTCGCCTTAAAAACAAAGCCAAAGAATACAAAACACTGTTACTAAGTTCCAGGAGGGTAATTCTGACAAGGGCCCTCTCTTTCCTGGGTAGTGAGGGAAGGGGAGAACAGAGAGGGAGGAGGGAGGGCGATGGGGGGGTCACGGGGTGAGACACACCTTTTGGGGGTGGGACACAATTATAAGAGGGACTTAATCTAACAAATGCAATCAGTGCAACCTGGTTCTTTGTACCCTCAATGAATCCCCAACAGACGAAAGAAAGAAAGAAAAGAAAGAGAGAGAGAGAGAGAGAGACATTATTTCACAGTGTGGTTTGATATTATAGAATGTCCTGTCCTTGTACCTTATAAAGTCTCCAACGTAAGGAAACTGTGTTCTGGAAGGTCACTACAATGGTCAGTTCTGGACTCTAATGCGTTCTTAGAATCAATGACATGTGCAGGGTCTTGGAAATTTCTGTTTTCACCCTGTGCTTTCCCTGCCCCTCCCCTCCGGGTCTATGGCCACGGCCTGTAAGTTTGCAGAGCCTTCCCCTTCTTGGGCAGAAAACCAGAAACAATTTCCCCAAGTGCTCAGAGGCAAGATCAGCCCCACTCATTCTCTGCACAGCCTCCATTTATCTGCCCCAGACTCCTTCTCTCCACACCTTCCTTGTGCCTGGTCTGTGCCACTAAGGAAACTGGGACTCAAGGAGTATAAAAGATGTTTTGCTTCGGTTCCTGGGGTCCTATAGTCACCGTTCCTATGCATGTCATCTCAGGAGGGGAAAGAAATACACACACTCACACACACACACACACACAGAGAGCAAACCCCGTGTACCACCCAGGGAAGAGAGGGGCGTATGCACTGTGTGTGTGTGTGTGTGTATTGGGCATGTGATGTCCTGTGTATGTTGTGTGTGTTGTGTTGTGTTGTGTTGTGTGTATGTGTGTGTGGGGGGGGTGTTCTCAAAGGGACCTTCCAGGCTCCTTAACCAGTAATTTTTATTAGTTACTATTTTAATGACTTTGAAATATGACCTGCACAGACTGGAATACACAGTTATAAAAGATTGCTGAAGTCTAGTCCTATTGGTACAATAAAATAATAATATTTAAATATATAATAATAGTAATGACTATTATTTTCTTCTGTGATACAGCTCTGCCAGGGACTTCCCAAGGATCAAGCTGTGAGTTACCGAGCAAGTTGCTTTGCCTCTCTGGGTTTGTTTCCTAACCTATAATATTTCACCTCAGTGCCCCTATAGCCCCTTACAGCTCTAATCATGGGGCGCCAAAAATTATATATACATTTTAAGGGCTGTCATCCATGTAGTAGATAGCAGTTCCCTATAATCAGAAGTGTCCGAACACTGATGGTCACCACTCTGAGCACAACTTATACCTGCAGGAGTCAGTGACTTGTATTCATCTTTTGTTATTGGTTTATATTGATTATTAATATTTTAATATCATTTTTTCCTTTCTTAAAATGTGTGAAGTTTGTATTTATGATGTTACACTCCCATAAGGTATTTAAATACCTTATTTACATACCCACTGGGGCGACAGCACAGAGCTCTTGCCAGGTGCGAGCGTTGAGTCTTTGGGCAAGTCACTGAATCCCCCCCAGCAACCTCATCTCTGTCAGGAGGAGTGGCGATGGTATCTGCATGGTTAGGCCATGACGAAGATTAAATGAGTTCATCCCCACAAAGCAGTTCTTATGGAGCCTCACATGAGGCAGCAAAGAAACACAGCCGTGCTTTAGCCCACGTGGGCTGAGGTCCCTGTGACTTAGTTTCCCTAGCAGGCAAATGGGGCTGCAATGGCGCACACCTCATGGAAGGCTTCTGTTAGAAGGATGGAGTTAAGTCAGCAGGAAGCAGTGGCTGGCACGTGGTCAGCTTGCCATAGAAAGTAGATTATTACTGTGTTGCTGCTGCTCTTACTCCCAGACCTGCCCTGAGACCACATGAGGTGACGCCACAGAGTCTTTCAAGCCCAGAGATAGGCAGGACTGATTGCAGGACCACTGCAGCAGGGCTCTGCCCAATTCCCAGTCACCTGGCAGCCCCGGGAAGCTTAGAAGGCAAGGGTGGGAGGCGCTGGGGAGGACGGGAGGGTAAAGTTGGAGAGCAGGAAGGGCTGTGAGTTCATCAATGCCACTCTGAAGATTACAGGAAGACTAATAGGGCCCCAAGGCCCTGGGGATGAACAAACACGATCTTTGTGATGCGCGCCTTTGTTGAGTAACTAGGGCAAGCTCTCTCTGGGTGTCTGTCTTCCTTCCTTTTATTCCACTAATGAAAGAGAAAGAGAAGAAGGATTTCCCTTTAGAAAATCAGGAGACAGGGAGAAAACATTAAATGCTGAAAGCCCAGAGGGCATCTCCACCATCCACCCACACAAGGCAAATTCCTTGTCTCTCTAAATCCTTCCAACAGTTCAGTGGGCCAGGTGTTGGCAGCTAAGTGAGCGACTGTCACACTGGAGATGAACAAGTTCAGGTCGCCTCTCGGGACCCACAGGCATCAGAGCCAAAGAGAAAGAGAAGCTTTTCTGGGAGATGTTCTGAGGGGTTGGTTTGAGGGGTATCTGAGGACAGGGAGGTCTGATGGGACAAAGGAAGTCAGCGGGAACTTTACAGAAGCCCACATCTGGCAGGCTGAGACCTTGGCTCACATTTGCCACCATCCTGCTATGTGACCTTGGGCAAGTCCTTTCTCCTCTCGGGGCTTTGGTTTCCACATCTGAGAAGTGAAAGGGAAGAAACAAATGGTGTCTGGACTTCCTTCTCCCCTTCACACTTTGTGCTGAGGAAGTTAGGCCAAGTTTTGAACCAGCCCCTGGGAGATTTACACATGGAGAATGCATTTCTAGAGGATTCTAACGAACCCTTCTGCAGGGAGCTTTGTCCATATCATTTGTATCCATTTAATATGGTACCATGTTTTAACAGACCTTCTTTTATGAAACGCAGGTTGTTCTAGTTCATTCTTTTCTCAGGCTTCAGTTCAGAGAACAGAATCCCCAGTAGTAAAGAAATAAAATGGAAACACTCTTTTTGAGAGCCAGAATGCAATCGTTTAAATGATCATCCATTCATCCTTAAAACAATCCAACCATCCGTCCACCCAGACATGCTTGAATGTGTTTATCAACCATCCAAGAATCAAACCACTCAACAATTTATCCCTGTATCTTTGCACTCACACATATAACCATTTATAAGTGTATTTGCATACATACATGCATACATAGCCAAACAAGTGTTCATCCATCCATCCGTTAATTCAACTAGTTATCAAACATCCACCCATTCACTGACCTATTCAAACATGTATGTACTTCTATACCCATGCATATACACACCTATCCTCTAATCTACACACTCACATAATCTTCCATGTGTATATTTATCTGTCCATACATCTATTTAAATTCGCATCCATCCATGTACTCATCCAATCATCCATGAACCCATATACGATACGCATACTTAACTATATACCTACCCAGCTACTTACCTACCTGTATACATACAATAATTGCAGCCAGCCAGCCATCATTTATCCATCCACACACCCATTTATTTGTCCATCCATTCAGTGATGCACCATCATCCATTTATCCATCCACCTGCTCTTTGCAAAACTGTGGAAATACAGAGAGAGAGAGACTTCTACCCACACCTTTAAGACACTCACTGGGCTGTGATAAGCAGACGAGAGAACAAACGCTTTCAATACAGTGTGTCAACTCCTGTGGTAGGAAGTAATGAGACATAGATGAGAACGGAGAAAATGTACATTCATAATCACAGCTACAAAGTAATAAATCATTCCTATGTGCCTCCTTCATATCTTATACTTGAAACAAATTTTATGAGCTTCATACTATTATATTCTTTTTGAAGAGGAGGAAACTGAGGATTAAAGAGGCTAATGAATTTCCCCACAGGCACACAGCAGGTGAGTAGTGAGGTAGCTGAGACTTCAACACCCTGTCTCAGGGTCAAAGCCCTTTACCTCATATTTACCCATTATGGAGGAAGATGCAAGAATAAAAACAGAGGACGTCAGAAGCCCCAAGGGATCCCTGGAGAACCCCTGTTTTGGTGGGTCAATGATACCGTGCAGAGACTAGATAAGGAACTGTTTCCTTTTCTTAGGGAGGTATAAATGATCCTCTCAAAGATGTTCATGTCCGGATCTCCCAAAACCCATAAGTACATTCCTTATATGGCAAAAAGATTGCAGATATGATTAAGACCCTAGAGATGGGGGGAGATTATTCTAAATCATCCAGGTGGGATGTCATGTATTCACAGGTACTTATGAGAGGCAGGTGGAGAGTCAAAGCTGGAGAAGGAGACGTGAAGAACCTGCGGGACACAGGTAACCTCTAGAAGCTGGGAAAAGACGGGGAAATGACTTGTCACCTGGAGTTTTCTAAAGAAGCATAGCCCTGCTATCCATCCTCCTTGATTCTAACTAAGGGAAACTGATGTAGACCTCTGACCTGCAGAAATAGAAAATAATAAATTAATCTTATCTTAAACTTCGAAATTTGAGATAATTTGTTACAGCATCCATGAGAAACTGAGACACACCATTCACACGCTCACGTCAGCATTTTCTTCTCCAAGAGACAAGGAAATAGTTCTTGTGTTTGATAGAAATGTCTCTTCTGATTTTGTTTCTTGGAGCATCAACATCAAATAATCATTTTATAACAGTTTTAGGAAGATGTCATTCACATGCCGTACAATTTGACCACATAGAGTACACAATAGTATGGTTTTTAGTCTGTTTATGAACATGTTCAACCATCACCACAGTCAACTTTAGGACAGTTAATTATCCACCCCAAACTCCATACCCTTAATCTATCATTTCCTTATGCACCATCCTCCCCCCAAACTCTCCTCCTGGCCCGAAGCAACCACTAGTCTACTTTCTATCTGTATGGATTTCCTTGTTCTGAACATTCCATCTGAATGAGATCATATAATATTTTGTCACTAGCTTTTTTCACTTAGTTTAATGCTCATGAAGTTCATGCATACTGTAGTACATATCAGTACCTAGTTCTTTTTTATGACTGAATACTATTTTATGGGAAGGCTATACCACATTCTGTGTATTCATCTGCTGATGAACATTTGGGTGGCTCATACCTTGGCTCTTACAAATAATGTTGTTATAAACCTGTATGTCCAGGTTTTTGTGTGGATATGTGTTTTCATTTCCCTTGGGTATATACTCAAGGAGAGTAATTGCTGGGGTCAAACAATAACTCTGCATTTAATTATTGGAGGAAATTCTGGACCATTTGGCAAAGTTACTGTACCATTTCATTTTTCCCACCAGCATTGAACGAGTGTTCCAATTTCTCCATATTCTCACCAGCATGTATTTTCTGACTTTTTGGTTTAAGCCACTCTCAAGGGTGTGAAGTGGCATCTGGTTGTTCAGGTTTTTAGTTTCCTAATAACTAATGATGTCAAGGATCTTAGTGTATGTTTATTGGCCATTTGTATATTATTTTCCATAATAAATGTCTATTTAAAACATTTGCCCATTTTCAATTGAGTTATTGATCTTGGAGTTGTAAGAGTTTTTTTTTATATATTCTAGAAACCAGTTTCTTATCAGATATATAATTTGCAAATATTTTCTCCTGTTCTATAGGAGGTATATTTCACTTTCTTGATAAAAAGTACTAAAGTTTTTAATTTCAATAGACTCCAATGTGTCTATTTTTCCTTTTTTTTTTATTTCTTGGCTTGTGTGGTAGAGGACACTTGAATAATTTGGAATGAGAAAATAATACATGTAAAATTTTTAGGGCTAGCATATACTAAATGCCCGATCAATGTTGAGCAGCTAATATCACTAATATAAAGAGGCTGTCGCAGGCACTTCCATGGCCGTTCGCCCATTGATTACTTCACCCTAACAAGGCAGGGAATAGTATCCCCCAAACACTGAAAAGAAGACCTGGAAGGTTAAATGCTGACAGTTGGTCTGGCCAAGATGCACCCTCAGATCCCTGTCAAACCCCAAGACTGATGCTAATCCTAGCACCCAATAGTAGTCTCATCATTTTTCTTCACTCTCTGGGCCAGCAGAAGACAAAGCCTGCATACTGGCACCTGATTCGGGTGAGGACCAGTACGGAAGAAACAGGGAACATCCTCTCAGTGCAGTATGGTGCCTGGCTGGATTGGGCACAAAGACATTCTAGAAACAGGGCATCCTTATAGCAGCTCAGGGTCCTGGGGTGGCTGCTACAGGTGAGGGACTTGGGGAGAGGAGAGAAATGCCCTAGAGAAGCCAGGAAAGGCTTCGCAGAGGTGGTGCCTCTTGAAAGATAGTAGAATTGGGGTGTTTGAAGCAAGAAGGCCCAAAGTCAGTAAAGATGCATAGGTAAAATGAACAAAGAGACTGTCCAGACTCAATGAAAAGAAGAAACACCTTTTCGTGTGTCCTGCTGAACAAAAGGAGAAACACCTTCTAATAGGAAATCGTGGCAGTAATAACAACTATAATGATAATGATGGTTCACATGCCAGGTATTATTCTACAGCTCACAGGAGTCCATTTAATTCTCATAATGATCCTCTGGAGCAGGTGACACGATCATCTCCATTTACAGGAGAGGGAACTGAGGCACTGGGAGATTACGTCATTTGCCCCAGGTACGTACTGGAACTGGGAGAAAACCAAACATCAGCCAGGCTACTAGGAGGGGTAGAAGGCAGGAGATGAGCAAAATTGCTGGAGAGTGTCTATAGCACGGGGTGT
Organism: Galagoides demidoff; assembly: GCA_963574575.1. Classification (NCBI taxonomy): domain Eukaryota; kingdom Metazoa; phylum Chordata; class Mammalia; order Primates; family Galagidae; genus Galagoides; species Galagoides demidoff. Next base: position 2,924 of record CAUYQV010057196.1, on the reverse strand, counting down.
CAACCTAGACCTTCTGAGTCATGATTTTGGGGTTCAAATCATGACTCTACCTCAGTGTTTTTCAACCTTGTCTATATCACAGCACACTCGATCCTATAGTTAAACTTCCATGGCATACTTAAATTATGTTGATTTTAAAAAGTAAAAAAAAATGAATATACTTATTGTATTTTGGACTTTTTTCAAAATCTTTAATAATTTTCGCAGCACACCTAAGATCCTCTCCCAGTACCCCAGTGTGCCGGGGCACACAGGTTGGAAATCTCCGCTCTACCGGCTCCCTGGGTAAGGAATCCTATCCACACTGCTCAACTTTGCTGAGTTTTTCAGTTTCTAATGCCTGGGAAATAGGGCTATTCGTGGTTCCTTCAATCCTCAGAGGGTTGACATGAAGGTTTCCAGAAATGAGAGTTGTCTAAGCAGGGAATCAAGGAACATTTACATTAGAGGGAGGCTGACAATATTTTCTTTTAGGTTGAGCGTCTCTGAAACACAAGATAAAAGTCAGACGAGGCCCAAGGATCTGAGCAAGAACACTGTGGCCACAACTCTGCAGGTGCAAATCACAGCCGCTTCCTAGCTCTGGGCCTAGAGATAGGTCACTTGGTCTCTTTGATCTGTACTTTCTCTTATTTATTTATTTTATTAAATCATATAGCTGTGTACATTAATGCAATCATGGGGTACAATGTGCTGGGTTTATATACAATTTGAACTGTTTCCATCGAACTGGTTAACATAGCCTTCACGGCATTTTCTTAGTTATTGTGTTAAGACATTTATATTCTACACCTAGTAAATTTCACGTGTACCCTCTTAAGATGCACCGTAGGTTGGTCCCACCGATTACCCTCCCTCTACCCATCCTCCCCCCTCCCCTCCCCTCTTCTCCCTTTCCCTTTCCCCTTCTTCACTTTCCATTCGTAAAGATGGGGATGGAACTAGAGAGGCCTATCTCCCAGCGTCCTGGGACTGACTGAGCCCATGTGCTGCTCACAGAGCTGGCCACAGGGGCTGCCATGTGAGAGGCTCAAGGTGAGGTCTCACTGTCTTTACTATGAGGAGTCGGCCCAAGGGCACCACCCCCAAGACCTCAGAGCACACGATATGTGTTTTCCAAGGATGCCCAGGCATGGTGTGACAGAGGGACGGCCACACGTGCCAGCTTTTATGCCACCATCAGTAGCTGCAGGTGGCCCTGCCTTGGTGCCTGCTGTCAGTGTTTTACCCCAATGTGCATAGGAGCATTCACAAACCAGGGTGGGCAGGCCTCGCTGTGCAAGTGAACAGATTCCAGCCACCACCCACCGGCCCCACCAACACACACACACACTCCACGGGAACCTGCCACCACTCCTACTGGAGTCAGCAGCAGCGAGTGATTGCTTCCCCATTCCTATTTCTGGTAGTTTTGTTTTGGAGGAGTTAGGGAGGGCACCGGTGGCAGGCGGATATTGTTGTTTTTCAGAAAGTCTATTTAAAAAACAGAATGCCGTGACTGGTTGGGTTTGAAACAATGAGGATAAACACACGCTGCTGGTGATGACTTTCCCTTCATTCATTTGAGCTTTTGTTGGAACCCAAATCATCTGAAATTATAATGGGCATAGATATCCTATTGGATAGGTCATTTTTAAAATTTTGGGTTTTGCTTTTATTTGTTAGAAAGATAAAGAGACCTTGGGGAGGGGGGCTGAATATTTGAATCAGCTCCCCAGTGAGTTTTCCATGAGCACCTGGCACTCGTCTGTGGCAGGTCTAAATCATAATTCGTTTGTTCTATGCGCAGTTAGGTATTTAAGTCGTGTCTTCTCTAGAGAGCCACAGGTGTCAGTTACCTCCACAGGACCTATCAGATCATGAAGCAGCAGGAGAATCCAGTATGGGATCTGACTTTTGCTGGCTGTGACAAATGATTCAACCTTCCAGAGCCTAAACAATAAATTGCTTTCATCCATTTGCTTATTCTACTATTTTCTGAGTGCTAACTTTGGGCTGGGCTTTGCTCTAGAAACTGGAGACAGAGCACAAAACAAAGCAAGCCCAGATTCCATCCTCATTCTTGTGCAGGATGAGAAAGGATAAATAACATAAATAAGAAAACTGTATCTCCTGTTAGAGAAAGAAAAATTAGAACAGGAAAGGGGGAGAGAAAAAGTGTGTGTGCGTGTAGGAAGGTGTTTAGATAAAGTGCCCAGAGAGGGCTCACTGAGGAGGTGACACCTGAGACAAGATCTAAAGGAAATGAGAGAGTAAACCATGCAGACACCTGGGGAAGAGTGTTTCAGGCAACAGGCAGGGCATGTGCAAAGGCCCTGAGGTAGGAGTTTGTTTGGTGTCTAAGGAAGCCAGGAATGGGTGGGAGGATGGGGAGAGGAAAGGAGGTCACAGAGGTAACTTTGTAGAGTCATCTTGAGGGTTAAATAATTGCAGGAACTGCATACATACTAGCAGTATAATACCAGGTTTTAGATGATGAACTCATGATAGTGAGGGGGTGAAGAATGAATGGGTTACTCATCCATCAGGACACTAAGGTTCAAAGAGGTCCATTGACTTGTCTAAGCCCACTAGCTGGTTTGTGAAAAATGTGAGGCTACACTTCAGGACCCTCTCATTATTACAAGGGTTAATTTTTCCTGCATATGATATCTGGAGATCACTTAGAGAACTTAAAAATAGACCTGCCATTTGATCCTATAATTCCTCTATTGGATATATATCCAGAAGACCAAAAATCACACTACAATAAAGATATTTGTGTCAGAATGTTCATTGCAGCCCAATTCATAATTTCTAGGTCATGGAAGAAGCTCAAGTGCCCATCAACCCACGAATGGATCAATAAATTGTGGTATATGTACACAATGGAATACTATTGTGCCATAAAGAAAGATGGAGACTTTACCTCCTTCATGTTTACA
>CAUYQV010057192.1:0-18478 GCA_963574575.1 Galagoides demidoff | reverse complement strand
CTGGGACCACAGGCACCGGCCACAACGCCCGGCCATTTTTTGGTTGCAGCCGTCATTGTTGTTTGGTGGGCCCGGGCTGGGGATTCGAACCCGCCACCTTAGGTGTACGTGGCTGGCGCCTTAGCCGATTGAGCCACAGGCGCCGAGCCGTATTATGGTAACTTTGTACCCATACCTGTAAAGCACAGACCAAAATGTCCCTGAAAACATTTTTTTTTTAAGTAAAATGTCCAAATTTAATAGTAGTCAACCAGAAAAAACAAAATGCCAACAGCACCTGCCTTAGTTGCCCCTGAGTGGCACTATTACCACATCTCTCCTGCAAGTGAGCATCTTCCTGTTCACACACAGACAGTTACAAGAACACGCCTTGTTCATACAGAGAAGACCGGAGAGGACACGGACAACTCAGCACTAGGAGAGAAACCCGAGGTGCCTGGGAAGGGCACAAAGGTCTGTATGTGGCTACTGAAAATAAAAAAGAAGTACACATCCCACGAACATCAGGGAAGGAGGAAGGCCAATAAAAGATAAAGCAGGAATTTCACATACTACAAACCTTTTTCCCTACAGCTGTGGCAACAGTAACATCACAACCTGACCAGGAATGGACACAGAGGTTCCCCATCCTGGATGAAAGCACTCAGCAAGCTTTAAAATCTCATTCTCAAGAAATTCCATTCTATTGGACTGGGATCTGGAGCAGCACTTAGGCTGAGAGCAGGCAAGTGAGAACAGGGCCTCCCCCCCACCCCGTGACATATAGTCATTAGAGCTCTAAGTACAGAAAGTCCCTGACATACCAAAGCTGAAAGGAAATTCAATGATAACATTTTTTATAGACTTAATGCAGTATTTATAAAAGATTGTTTAAGTGGCATTGCCTCGGTTTTACCTGCATTCAATAAATAGCAATAGCATACAGCTCAAAACCCAGGGCTTCTTACCCGTCTATTGAGGGCCGTCTTGCTGCCCAACTTGGTCATCTCCCCAAGGCTATTTTGTGAAACTCTTCTGTCAGCGTCCTCCTGTATCCCTTTAAGTATTTATCAAGAGAGCATTATTTATGCTAAAATTCTGTGGTATATGATATTATTTACAGAGATGTGAAATATCAACAATTTTTTTTCAAAGTAAAAGGAGAATCACTGTAAAAAAAAAAACAAAACTACAAAACTGTTTCAAACCCAAAGTACGTTAGGAGCTTGACGCTCACCTGTGGCATCTGAGCATGGAATGTCCCCGTTGGTCGTGGAAGTCACCAGGAACTTCCTTGCGTTGCTCAGCCCGCGGCTGTTGAGGAAGACGGGCAGGTGGACGATGTTGCGCATGTAGTCGTGGCCGTTGATGTTGGAATCGCGAAGCACGCTGTTGAGGTTCTGGTTGATTGCCTTGATGATGATGTGTGGGTCACTCGCAAAAATGGCAATGAATGGGCCTTTCGAAAACAGAACTCGGACCTGGGGTAGCACAAACACATAGGTGTGACATAAATTTTAAATCATCTAAAACAATAAGACAAATCTTCAAAATATGTGTCATCCTTTGGTGTCTGTATTTTTAAAAATAGTATTTCTTTTAAAAAAAGTATTCTGCATCTTTAAAAATGGTTTCATCAGAACTTATTCTATATAAAAGTAAATTTTATTGACAGCTCAATCTGGGTTTGTCGCCATTTGACAATGATAAAATTTGCAAAGAAATAACTGGCACTGTCCTACTCTCAGACGCTTACAGTCTGCGTAAGACGTAAGACCAACACACGTGAGAAATACAGGAAAGTACCTGAGGTGGTGGGCACACTGCACTCTGCCCACAGGTCAGCCACTACTGCTCACGATGGAGCCCTACAGAGCGCTGCTGACACACCCAACTTCAACAAACACCAACAAGTTCTGCAGGTTCCCCGTATTATCTCAGATTCGAACCATAACTATCTGCAAAGAAAAGCTAGAACCACACTGTGGACTTAAGAGATGATCTATTCATTTTTTCCTAATACTGCCATGAAGCTAAAATTGACTATTTATTTATTTATTTTTGAGACACAGTCTCACTCTGTCACCCTGGGTAGAGTGCTGTGGCATCATAGCTCACAGCTATCATAGCTCATAACCTCAAACTCTTGGGCTTAAGTGATCCTCTTGAATCAGCCTCCCATGTAGCTGGGACTACAGGTGCCTGGCTAGCTTTTCTGTTTTTAGTAGACACAGGGTCTCACTTTTACTCAGCTGTCTCAAACTTCTGAGCTCAGGTGATCATCCCGCCTCCATATCCCTGAGGGCTTGGATCACAGGTGTGAGCCACCAGCCAAGCTAAGATTATCTAAATCTCATGACCAGTGTAGTAAAACATTTATTCTTGCTATATTTCTGTATAAAGAATGACTTTTTACAAAAGAAAAATCCCAAGAGAAACAAGTGAAAGAGAAACTAATCAAATAAAACCACAGCCTCCATTCCACTTGAGATACACATATTCAGTGACGTCAGGCATCCTCCCAGCTGCCACAACATCACGATGACAAGTTTCGAGATGGTCACGTACAGTGTCCAGCATCTGAAGGACTTTGTCCTGCTCGCAGGCATCTAACCCGTCAATGATGACCACCAGCCTTGTCTGATTCTGGGTGAAGCTGTCAATGGTCTTTGCCATCCTGGCCATCAATTCCACCTCACACTTAAGAACCTGCACAAAGTGAAGGGCAGAAAGCACTTAAGACACAAGAGGTTTAAACACATTTCTTATCACAGCAATTCACAATTACAAAGACACAGGATCAAGCCAGTGCCCAACAACTGACGCATGGATAAAGAAAACACCCTCGACCGCACCCCCACGGGGCACTACTATAAAAAGGAATGAAACGATGTCTTTTCCAGCAACCTGGAGGGAACCTACATCACAACTGTTTCTATTGACCGCTGAGTGCTTACTTTCATGAACCCTTCACTTTTCAGTTTGTGCAGTTTGGAGGCAGCACTGTGGAGGCGTTTTCTTTGAGAATTCAGAAGAGAGTCCAGCACTTGCCACCACGTGCGACAGTTCAGCAGAAACGCCAATCCCACCACAGACGCGATGGATATGAGGACAGCATTCACCGTCAGGTGTCTGGGGTCAACTCTGAATATGGTCAGGAGAGTAATTCCAGCAATAATGCAGCCAATGATAAAAAGGAAGATGACGAAGGATGGCAGGCAACACGTTTTTTTCCATTTCTTTTTACCTATAACACAACAAATGGTTTTAGCAGCTGTTAACACGTCAAATATCTAGAAAATCCTAATCATTCCAGGCAGGGCATCTGATGAGCCTGATGGTCAAGCTGGGTTTCCCTTCAGTTTGATGAAAACAAGCTAAACGTTCATCCCACCTCCAACCCTTACACCTGACACACAAAGCAAAAGAGGAAGGACACCCACCCTGAGTATCTTCAGTCTTGAACACTCGAAAAAGCCTGGTGGCCAAAAAGCCAAACTCTCTCTCACAGGCGTCCGAGAGGGTCGCGATCATTTCAGCCAAGGACGTCTCTCCACCCACGCTCGACAGCCTATTGTAATCTGTGAACAAAAACCTGCACAGAGAACAAATAAACATCACTCAGCAAGTAACAAATAACTGCAGTACTTCTCTATCATTTACCCTATTATTTTCTTTATATCTCTTTCAAATTATTTTTAAAATTCTAAGCAAAGAAAAAACTTATAATTAGGTAGCTTCTACTTGTAACATCTTACATACGTTTCTTAGGAAAAAAACAGTAACAAAGTTCAAGGGAGCAGAGTTCTATGAAGGCATCAAAGTTGAAGGGAGCAGAGTTGTATGAATACACCCTAACTAAGGGGGAGAGGGAAAGCCGGCAGGACAGAGGTAGATGTGGAGGATCAGACACCATCAGATCTCACAAGACAGTGATTAAAAGCTGGTGCCTGTGTCCGAATGTGGCCACAAAGAGTTGAACAAAGAAAATTTTCTAACACCAACTGAAGAGACTACAACTCTGAGAAAATAATTATAGTCATTAAAGAATTTCAAGCCCAGTAACGCCATTTAAAAACTCGAGTTTTAGAAAGTCTTATTTATAGCTTCAACATCTATCAGAGATTTAGAAATAGTTGTAAAATATTCTTTTCACAGTTGTTCTTCAAGGTAATGGTATTTTTGGATTCTGGGTCTCTGAATCAGTGTTATTTCTGCGTGAGCTCCTTTTCTTCTTTCATCTCTAAATGAAACTCTCATCTCAACCCAGTAGATAAGCATTGCTTTCAATACCTACAATCTGAGGCCAGTATTACAGGCCCGGCCGAGGCAGGTGGACTGACTGGGTACAAGAACAGCCTGAGCCAGAGTAAGACCTCATCTCTAGAAACAGCTGGGTGTTGTGGCGGGACGTGTAGTCCCAGCTATTTGGGAGGCTAAGGCAAGAGAATTGCTTAAGCCCAAGAGTTTGAGGTTGCTGTGAGCTGTGATGACACCGGCACTCCACTGGGGGTAACAAAGTGAGACTCAAAAAAAAAAAAAAAAGCCTACAATCTGGTATCACAGGCACCATATTGTGTGACCTCAAATGATGCTATTTTAGTTATTCTAATTTTCAAAAACATATTGTTTCTCTCATATTCAGTTTTGATATTTTATCTAGTTTGGACTATTTTCATCTTAAATGACACATTTTATCTCCTAATTTATAAATTCTTCATCTTTTTGCGTTTTCAATTTTTGCTAACCCTCTATCAAACTTCTTTTCCTTGTATTTTTTTTTCATTTCACTTTCCCCTGGGCCCTCCACCTTTCCTTTACTCCTCAACTTAAATGTTTATCACCTTTTCTACTTTCTCAAAGGTTTCCTGTTTAATATGAATAATACTCTTTGATACACCAGTGTATTTCCAGAGCTGATGAAAGAGCAGCTCAGCTACCTGCTTACATAAGGAAGGGCCAGGTCTCCAACCTGGAGCTCCAAAGACCCCACCCTCGATCCAGTCCTCTTTTAAAGTGCCTTCCAAACGATGCTAACATAAGAGGGGATAGCTTATGCTCATTAAAATTTGACAAATAGAAGTTAAACAGGTTTCTTTATGGAAAGGGGTCTCTGATCCTTTAATAACAAGAGGCAGATATGAGGTATTTCCCAAATGTGTTTAACCAGCACGTGTTTTTTATTTTTTTTCATAGAAAAGGTTCCAGGGAGCAATGTTTTTTGCAACCTACATTAAGAAATGATGAATTACAAACTTCTGAAGTGAAAACAATGTTTTGCTGACTCTTATTAAAGGTTACGTCTGCCAAAGGGACCGACCCACCTCACAGGTAAGGCTTTAGTCGTTTGCTCCGGCAGTTCAGGCGGGTTCACGAACATCAGTTTCAGGAGGAGTTCCAAATATCCAATGTGTCTTGCCAATCTCGTGCTGAGGACCCAGGCCCAGTTCCAACTCTCTCCTTCCCTTCGTCCACCAAAGTAAATGACAACTGAAATTCACAGATGTGGAAAGATCCCAAACAGTCATCAGCCAAACAATTTCTTTTCTCCAAACTTACATTCCTTTTTGTGGTCCCCATACTACTTCCTAACCACTTCTCTAAGACTTCAGTAACCTCCCATGAGATACAAGAGGCATATGAAAAATAGAAAGTAAACTGACTTAGCACTAACCTAAGAAACGTAACCAGAAATACACTGCCTTAAACAGAAACACATCTGCAGTTCAGATCCAAATGCAAATGACTTGGGTTTGTCATTATTTGCCACTGGTGAAGTTACTAGTTCCTCTAACAGGAGATCTATTTCTATTCTTGCAACTGAAGACACCCTCAAGAACAGGGATTATATCTTTTTATTTTGCTGTTACATAAAATAAAAATTACAGTGTTGGTCAAAATGCTCAAAAGGCTGCCAGTGACTGTGGAGCCTTCTTTTCTGGAAAGATTTAAATTTAAATCATTAATTAACATATAAAAGGCTACCTAACAAACACAAACAGTATAACTTAATCATTTTCACCCTCATAGTAATCTGAAATGTAAAAACATTAACATATGAAAGGGTAAGTATAATAAATATTTACTAGTACACTGGTTTAGATGCTACTCCAGCCAAGTCGTGGACAATGTTCCTCGAGGCCAATTTATAAAATAGCAGAAAGATCAATTTTCTCACCCACTTATAAAATCACACACAGGTTTTCAGGGACAGATATAAACAACGTTTTAGTTAAAAGAGTCTTGATATTTTCTCCATTTTTTAAAAAAGACAAAAAGCAAAGACTTACTGAAGAATATATATAAGAGAGCCAAGAAGCTCAGAGACACTGCGATGCCGAGATTCGGGTCGACCGTGAAGGCAAACAGTAGGCCAAACCCTCCGCAAAGCAGCAGGGTGAGAAATACAATGAGCCACGAAAACTGGAAAAGAGGTTCAATCTGCTGCCCTGCAAAAGTCTTCATTTCATCTGAAAGAGAAATTAATATGGAAATCTCATTTCTACTTTATGCAAGAAATACAACTTTTAACTCAATTTGCAGTGTTCACATTTTCAACATAAGCATTTATTGGGCACTTACTAGGTCCCCAGATACAACACTGCTACTTACTTACCATCTTAACTCCTGCTCTCCTGCCAAATTGAAGCATCTCGTTCCCCAGGGGCACAGCGCCCCCTGTATTAACCACTCCCCTGCTTCACACAAGGATGCACAAAATCCCTTTTCCTATTCCTCCTCTCTGTCAAGATTCTGATTTTTTGTGTGTGTGGTTTTTATTACTCAGAGAACAAGGTATTGATTCCATATGCAAAAATGAAAACAATACTCTGTCTTCAAACTACATATCTCCACCATTCCTCTTCTCTCCCTCACCTCTTCTCCCTCCAATCACTTTCGAGAATACTGTTGTTAAACATGTGTATTGAGCCCCAATGAGCCACCTCAGCAAGTCATTCTTTGTGTAAAAACATGGTGAAATTTTTACAAGCAGCACTGAAAATTGACCCTGAAAACTGAATAAGATTCTGCAAGCAAAAAGGGGTGTGCTACTTCCCAACTACTCCAAGACGTCAGTTCACCTCCTATAAGATACGAACAGTAGGCTTGGCGCCTGTGGCTCAAGTGGCTAAGGCACCAGCCACATACACCTAAGGTGGCAGGTTCAAATCCAGCCCAGGGCCCGCCAAACAATGACAGCTGCAACCAAAAAAATAGCTGGGCGTTGTGGTGGGCGCCTGTAGTCCCAGCTACTTGGGAGGTTGAGGCAGGAGACTCTCTTGAGCCCAGGAGTTGGAGGTTGCTGTGAGCTGTGATGCCACAGCACTCTACCCAGGGGGACAGCCTGAGGCTCTGTCTCAAAAAAAAAAAAGATACGAAAGGAATATGAAAGATGGAAAGTAAACTGACTTAACGCTAACAGCTGGGTTGCCCACCAGAGGTGGTGCTGGCAGGTGGGGCTGTGTGAATGGACAAGTTTGTGGGGCCTGGAAACATGAAGTTTTCTTTTAGAAAGAAAACTCAAATGACCACATGGAGGCTCAACCAGAGGACACTAAAACCATAACAAGTTCACGTCAGTAAAGCGTGTAACACGCACACTCATACAGAAAGCGCTGCCTTTTTCTTCACTTCAGAGAAAGTCCCAGAGAACACTTTGTTATATACAGTCTTTACCTTCTAGTTTCTTGAGTAAGAAAGATTTCCCACTTCCCCACTGTGCGTACAACCCCACGCAGATGGGCGGCTGCATGGTAGGCTCGCTGAGAATGTCCGCCAGAGCGCTGCTGTATAAATCATAGCCAAGCATGTCACCGTCCGTTTCAGTAGGAGACAAGTGCCCTGTAATTGGAAAGACAAGACATCCTTACATTAAACAGTGGCATTACTCTTAGAAAGTAAGACCCATGCTCATTTTTACTTAAAAAGAAAAAAACTTATTTTAAATGTTTAGACCTATAATTAACATATTTTATAGAAATGTAGTTACCTATTCATTATAAGAGATCTCATTTTTATGTACAAGTAAGAAAAAAATCTGCTAAATTGTGACACAATGCTTTCTTATCTATTACTTGTAAGCACACTGCAATTTCAGAGACATTCGATTATGGAACAAGGTCTATTTTAGAATCAGCAGAATATGAAAATTAAAACACAAACTAGTACATAACAATTCAATATGAATAATAGCCATGTAAATAAAGTTATAGATGTTACTAAAGAACAATACAGATGTGCTGAACCTTCCTGCCTGCTATGGGTCAGACAGAAAGGTCCAGCAATTCTCCCTAAATTAATTCAGCACTGTAGAGCAATTCTAATGAAACTCCATGAGACTTTTTTTAAAAACTGAAAACAGGCTCAGTGTTTGTAGCTCAAGCAGCTAAGGCATCAGCCACATACACTAGAGCTGGCGGGTTCAAATCCAGCCCGGGCCCACCAAACAACAATGACAACTATAACCAAAAATAGCCGGGGGTTGTGGCAGGCGCCCGTAGTCCTAGCTACTTGGGAGATTGAGGCAAAAGGATCGCTTAAGCCCAAGAGTTTGAGGTTGCTGTGAGCAATGCTACCACAGTACTCTACCCAGGGCGATAGCTTGAGACTCTTGTCTCAACAAAATAAATAAATATATAAAAATTAAAAACTGAAAAGAATGTAGGAATAGGTAAGAGAGGCTTGGCGCCTGTGGATCAATCGGCTAAGGTGCCAGCCACGTACACCCAAGGTGGCGGGTTCGAATCCCCAGCCCGGGCCTGCCAAACAATGATGGCTGCAACCAAAATGATGGCCGGGCATTGTGGTGGGCGCCTGTGGTCCCAGCTACTTGGGAGGCAGAGGCAGGATACTCGCTTGAGCCCAGGAGTTGGAGGTTGCTATGAGCTGTGATGTCATGGTACTCTACCCAGGGGGATAGCTTGAGGCTCCGTCTCAAAAAAAAAAAAAAGAATAGGTAAGAAGTCATTGGAAAAGAATAAAAATTTTAAACCTATAATACTTAAGAGTATCATGGAATTTGTACAGTATATTAGCATAAGTGGCATTTCAAATAAGGTAGGAGGGAAAGGATGAAATACTAAGTGGTATTAGAAGAGTTTAACCACTAATTTGTTAAAAATATATATTAAATTACAATGCTACACAGACAGGTTCAGTGGCAGGCACCTAGTCAGCTACTCAGGAGGCTGAGGCAGGAGGACTGCTTGAGTCCAGGAGATTAAGGCTAGCCTGAACAACATAGCAAAAAACACTCAACACACCTAATAGCATCTATTAAGTTTCTGAAACATTAAAAAATTAAATACAGAAAGTAAAACCCTGAAAATGCTAGATGAAAATATAGGAGTCACTCAAAGAAAGAAAACTCTTGGCTCAGTGCCCATAACAGAGTGGTTACGGCACTAGCCATATACACTGAGGCTGGCGGATATGAACTCAGCCCGTGCCAACTAAACAATGAGAACTGCAATAAAATAATAAAAAAAAAAAGCCGGGCGTTGTGGCAGGTGCCCATAGTCCCAGCTACATGGGAGGCTGAGGCAAGAGAATCGTTTAAGCCCAAGAGTTTGAGATTGCTATGAGCTGGGACGCCACAGCACTCTACTGAGGGCGACATAGTAAGACTGACTCAAAAAGAAAAAAAAATCTTGCTGGGAAAGCCTTTCTTTCTTAATATAATGTCAAAGCCAAAACTATAGTAAAAGACCAAGGAATAAACTACAAAAATGTCTAACTACTGGATAAAGAATTAAAAACCCCATGACCACAGCCAAGAGTAAGCTAGGAGGAGAGGAATGCAGCAGATAGGATGGTCCCAGGATCAACATTCATAACACATGAAGATACTTAAACTCTATTTTTAAAAATATTAAAAACTAAAAAGTGGACAAAAGATACAAAAAGGGAAAGAGCAAAAATATAAATGGCCTATGATATATTAAAAGATCTCAATCTTGCCAATAATTTAAAACCACAAATTAAAAGGAGTTTTTTTTCCTTATTGACCTATTAGCAAAGATTAAGAGTCTGAAAATACTGTGTTAGCCTGATTGTGGGGAACAGTGCTGTCCTATACTGCCAGGGGGAAGAAATTTTTACATTTTTGGAAAGTCTATCAAAACTATGGGCATCCACTAACTTGGCAATTCTATGTCTATGAATTTATCCTAAGAAAATAACCCTAAAATTACAGTCAACAAATATATGTACAAAGTGTTCACAGCAGCCAAGTTGTTACAGCAAAAGAACCAAAGATTCATCAAGTGAGAACTCAGTGTGGTATCAGAATCTACAATCAAAGATGATGCAATAATTAAAGTATGAGATAGATCTTATTAAAAGTTTTATAACATAGTAATGACTCAACTTTATTTTTTTTAAGGCATAGTATAAAACATTTCTACAAATGTAAAGAAAAGCCTGGAAGGTCATTCAAATGATGACTTCTAGAATTTGGGAGACAGGGAACAATGGGGAATTTGAACTTTCTGTTAAATTCTTATTTTCATAGTTGACATGTGATGAGTGTGCATTACTACTATAATTAGAAAAAATATTTTAAAATGCAAAAACTCATAATAATAAAAAGAATCATGTTCATAAACACATTGTAAGAAGCTAAAGTGGAAAGTAACGGGATGCTGCTATGATTCCTGATGGTTTCCAGGACTAACACACTTTCTGAATTCTAGAAAAAAACTGTCCAAAATGTCAGAACAGCACATAGGAATAATTACATTCTCACATGCATTCTTTTCAGTCCCAAACCATTCTAAGCCAAGCATGGTAGCTGGTGCCTGTCATCCAGTCAGTCATGAGGCTGGGGTAGGAGGACTACTTGAGCCCAGGAGTTCAAGGTCGAAGTGAGCTATGATCATACCACTGCCCTTCAGGCTGGGGGACAGGGCGAGACCCTGTGTCTTTAAAAACCATATATATTTATGTTAGCACAATATTCAGGGCATTATGCTAGACATCACAGAGGACACACAGCTAAGTATGATAAAGAGCTTGGGATCTGGAAGGGGTAAAGTCCTAAAAGAAACAGAAGAAAAGGCCACAGGTAGTAAGTATAAGAAAAGGAAAATAAACACTCGTGTTTAAGTATTCTAAAGAGGCAAAAATTTTATCTGAGCAGGCAGACCAGTTAGTCACTGAGAAGGAAACAGGTGACATGAGATGAGCCTTGAAGGAGAGGTCACTGACAGGAAAAGGGATTCTGGGGATGGACAGGGGTACCTGAGGGGCAACGCCACAGCAGAGAACTGGTGATGCTGGGCCACGCTGGGAAGGCTGAGTTAAAAGCACAAGCAAACAATGGGAGTATAGACTCTTTAAAAAGTCGGCCCGATATTCAGAGGTCTTTAAAGCCAGTTGATGACTTAATTTAGAACGTCACAGCGCAATGCAAAACAACTTTAGACAGAGAGGATGACTTTTCCACACTATTTCCACAATGACTGAGTAAAATCATTTACTCAATTTTGATACTCTTGAGGCCATTGGACTCTTTTTTTTTTTTGAGACAGCCTCAAGCTGTCCCCCTGGGTAGAGTGCCATGGCATCACAGCTCATAGCAACCTCCAACTCCTGGGCTCAAGCAATTCTCCTGTCTCCGCCTCCCAAGTAGCTCGGACTACAGGTGCCCATTTTGGTTGCAGCTGTCATGGTTGTTTGGTTGGCCCAGACTGGATTCAAACTCGCCAGCTCAGGTGTATGTGGCTGTTACCCTAGCCGCGTGAGCCACAGGCACCGAGCCCATTTTTCATATTTTTTAAACAGAACATCCTTTTGTTAAAAGCTCAGTTAGAAATAAATCCTAATACTTACTGGCTCCAAATATTTGAGTTAAAATGCTTTTCTGATGGCCACAGTCGACATTGTAGGGGGTCTCCCCTGCTCTGTTGGGTCTGTAAAGCAGCCGCCCATCTTTGGGGTTTCTTAGAAGGAGTTCTGCCAGCTTCCGGCTCCTTCCGCGGATAGCAATGTGCAAAGGGGTGTCTCCTTTCTGTAAAATAACATATGGAACTTGGACTTCCATATTTTTATATGTAGTATATACAGAGTAACAATTTCCATGTTTCTGTAAAATAACAGAAATCTGACATTTTCATTTAGAGCACAGACAGAGTATGAATTTTTACTTCTACCTCCCCCACATTTTTTTTCCTCTGGTTCCTCATGCAGCTTTTCTCAGAAATCGCTCTAGCCGTGCCCCTCTGAATGAAAGTCATTCTTGTCCCCTTCCCTCAACTCACTGAAAGGAGAAGCAGCAGGTTCCTTCCTCCCAGGCCACGGGTCTCCCTCCCCTTCTCTGGTACCTACCCTTCATCCAGATCTTCACTGCCCGAGGGTGTCAGTCCCTTCCTGAACTGATCTGTAGTCTATTTCACAAGGGTCTCTGTCTAGAAAGCCCCACGATCCACGCTGACAGCCCATCTAACACGAGGCATTCCGAGAGCACTTGCAACCTCTGTCAACCACTCAGCACCAAGAGGAGCCCTCCAATGCTGTTACTCTCCACTCCGAGTCCTTCCTGCAGTGTCTGTCCCTCCCCGGCCACTCCAGGCTCTGCCACTCCCCTCACCTTTCACCTCTCCTCGTTAACATCTCCCAGCACCTTTGTGCCCATATCTGACAGGAACAGAAACCAGTAAGAGAAACCCACAGAGCCCTCTTCAGTGTGCACAGCACTCTCCTGTACATTACTCATACATGCCCCTCTTGAACACAATCAGTGACCCAAACCTAGCAAATTAAATCCTCAGTTCTCGGTGTGACGTCTCATCAACCCTCAGACTGAACACAACTGAACCTGCCGTCGCTACCTTACTTCCCCACCTCAACTCCACTTCTCACCCCCAAACCTGTGAGAAGGCGAGTCTCATCAGCAGTACTCCTGGCAGATACCAGATTTCTGATACTTCAGAGATTTCACACACCCTGATAACATGCTGAGACAAAGACAGCAGAGATGGGCTACACGAAACTAACACTAATCTTTACTCTCAAATTTGTTTTTAGGAAATTCTCTGTGAAGAGCCAGGTGCAAGACACACACATTTGTAACTTAAATTCTGGCAGGAAGCAACTGTCCGTCCTCCGTAAGAATGGGTTAAAGGAATGGACAACGTTCCAACTGCCCGTTGAGTATCTGTCAGCTGACTCTGGGCTCAGCAGCAAACAAAAGGAAACAAAGACAGAGGCCTTCAAGAGAATTATTAATGACTAGGAAATAATCGTTCACAAATGGCATATTACATAATTATTGAGGCTGTACAGAACCTTAAAAGGTAGAGCCCATATTGCAAACTGGGGACCAGTAGCAACAGAACGAGGAAAACAGACATTATGGAAAGTTTACTTTACAGCTTTTTACAATATTCAATTTCAAAAACTCTTGATTTTTTGTCCTTCCTAATTTTTAATATTAAAATTTCCTCTCTTTTACATGAAATTATATTCATATGGCAATGATAGATGGAGGAATTATTTTTGGTTTTGCTTTTATTTTTTAAATAATGTCGTGAAACATGAGAAGATAAAAAGCAAACACATCGATTCTGTTTTTTGTTTAACTGTCTTCTAAATAACAGGAAGATAAACTTTAATCTATTATGAGTTAGTGAAGCCCAGATAATACTATTTACAATATTTCTTGCTTCATATGTAAATCACCTCTTTTATGGAGGAAAATCAGTTTGAAGTAGAGAAGGAAAGAAGTCTGTTTAAAATGAAAACTAAAATTAGACATCAATTCTGTAAGTAGTAGCAATTTAGAGTTAAACTTATTAGAGAAAATGAAAATTTCTGTAAAAGGGGTTCATAACACCTCCTCTCCTGCCAGTGAACAGTGAGTCTGCTCTGAGAGTCTACCTTCTCCAGCCCTTGGGTTCTTCCCTTCCGTTTATACACAAGCTCTACCCCAAGGAAGGGCTGCTCGTGTGCTGGTCCAAGGCAGTGCACTCAGAACTGGTGTGAGCCGTGGAAGGAAGCCAGAAGCAGCTTCATTAACAGCTGCTCAGCGCACTATAGGAACACCACCAGAATCCCGCGGAGACAACCCAGGATCAAGTTCAGGAGCAAGTATCTGAAAATCAGGTCCCCATGCATCTACCACATATAGAGGTCAGTCTACCAGCAGCTTTCCAAAAAGTGATCTGCAGGCGGGGTGCGGTGGGCGGGGTGCGGTGGCTCACGCCTGTAACCCTAGCATTCTGGGAAGCCAAGGCAGGAGGGTCACTCGAGCCCAGGAGTTTGAGGTTGCAGGTAGCTATGCCCATGCAGCTGCACTCTAGCCCACGCAGCACAGTCAGACTCTGTCTCAAACAAGAAAGCAAAGAGAAAACGTGCTGGCCACGTCGATGCTGTACCTTGTCTACGGCAGACACTTTAGCTCCTTTATCCAGCAGCAGCTCCACCACCTCAATGTTCCTCATCTTGGTGGCCTTTATAAGTGGCGTTTCACCATCCTGTGGGCACAGATAAGAATATCTGCCATATCCATAACTTTACAGCTAAATGTCTGTCATATAAATGCACAAGACAAGAAATATCTGACTCTGCTGTAACAATCAAATATTTAAATATTCTCAAGAAAACACAGTTTAAAGGCAGTAGATGAGCTACTACAAGGGGGGACACAGAGGGGATTGGAGGGGGGTGGAGGTCACGGTGTATGGCACAACTTTGGGGGCAGGACACAATTTTAAGAGAAATTTTATCTAACAAATGTAATCAGGGTAACCTAACTCTTTACCCTCAATGAATCCCAAACAGTAAAATAATAATAAAAGAAAACATAGTCTAACAGCTAACTGAGAAAGTTGTTTTCTTTTCACGATGCTTGCTTGTACTGAAATAACCATACACCCCTCAGCCAGGTGCAGGATGTGTCTGCCTGCGTCTATCATTCCTGAAGCAGTCTCTGCCCTTGCAGGCTGCTCCTGTCACCCCAGGTTCCACCAGTGACCTCTAGGGCAGCCCTTCCATCTCCCCACCAACCAACCCACAGTCCAGCCCATCAACATCCTAGCACATTTAAGCCAGGACCTAGAGTTTTTCAGAAATGTCATCACTTTAGTTCTTTGTGACCCTAATGACCTGTGTGTAGGAAACCATTTGATATAAGCAGGAGGCTCAGAAACCTCAGAAGAGTTTGTGATTGCCTTCGAAACCAAACCAAAGGAAACAAGAGACCACAATTCATCCCTGAGTTAGGAAATACAAAAACCTGGTTACAAGCCACAGGCAGTCAAGAGTGGCTGACACAGGAGTCCAAAAGAGAAAGAAAAAAGATCAAGGCGCTACCTGCAAGGAGGGACCATCACTGGTTCAGAAATATGCTGGCCCGTATCTCCAGCTGATGAACAGAATTGTCTTATGGGGTCCTCCATAAGAATTCCTGTCATTTCAAAATCCAGAATTCCAATATTTTCCCCATAGAAAACTACTATACAAAGAGCTAAGTACAATCACCGAAGTTCTATATACTATTTCATTTTTCATATAATTTGAGTAAAATAGGCTACAGCGGCTGGGTTGGGGAATTAACCACTGGTCACAATTGTCTTTTAAATGGAAATACACTCTGGATTCCAAATAATAGGAACATAAAAGGGAGTTTGGGGAAAACCATCTCTCCACCATTTAAAAATAGCTTTTATCATACTTTCTGAAAAGTATTTAACTGAAGTAAACAACTTACACACTATATTATGCCTTGAATGCACAAATCCTGAAAGGATACAAAGTTACTCCTCAATGTAATATGAATTTTCAGTAAAATCAATGTAACTCTAACATCAAACAAGAACACAACGTTCACAGGAGGTTCTGCTAACAGAACAGAGCCGCCACTCATACCTTTGTGCATATTTCAGTGTCAGGGTTGCACTGTAAGATATCTCTCACCATGGTCGCGTTTCCTTTCTCAACAGCCCAATACAAAGCAGTTTTACTGTCCTGTATAATTAAAAAAAAAATTCAGCCATCGCTTCACATAAAATATAATATTTACAACTGCTATTTGTGAAACATCTTTTCTGGCAAATATCCAACGTACTCAATACTAATATGAAGCCAGCAGATGATCTAATTCATACCCACATAGCAGAAAAAGTCAATGCAAGTTGGGGAGAGGGGGAATGGAGGAGGGCACAGAGGAGAGCAGGAGAGGGGCTTGGGGTGTTCTCAGTGAATGGGCACAATGTAGGGGTGGATGGTACAGCTTTTGGGTGCGGGACTTTACTAACAAATTCAAATACTGTGAGTTGGCTGTACCCTCATATTAACCTGAAATTTTTTTTTTTTTAAAAAGGGTGGCACCTGTGGCTCAAGGAGTAGGGTGCTGACCCCATATACCAGAGGTGGTGGGTTGAAAGCTGGCCCTGACCAAAAAAAAAAAAAAAGGTGGCACCTATAGCTCAGTGGGTAGGGCACTGGCCACATATGCCCAGGCTGGCGGGTTCAAACCCAGCCTGGGCCAGCTAAACAACAATGACAATTGCAACAACAACAAAAAAATAGCCGTGCATTGTGGCAGGCGCCTGTAGTCCCAGCTACTTGGGAGGCTGAGGCAAGAGAATCACTTAAGCCCAAGAGTTTGAGGTTTCTGTGAGCTTTGACACCATGGCACTCTACCCAGGGTGACATAGTGAGACTCTGTCTGAAGAAAAAAAAGCATCTTTTCTTTCAGAAAGCATATGAACAGGCAGTATAGTGGGAAATAACATTAATCCTTATGCTATCTTGGATTTATTTTTGAGAATTCTTCATGAAAGAAGTCTATGAAAACTTAACATTGCTTGACTTTAAAAGTAGCAATCCCATATAGTTAATAAAAGGAACTATGCTTTTACAACACAAACAGATTTCAGGAATGCCTGAACTCTATAAACTTAGACAAGTCACTTAAATGCCCTGACTCTTGGATTTTCATCTGTAATATGGTTAGGTGTACTCGCTCAATGTTTCAAAAGATAATGCAAGAGAATGTACTTCACAAACATACGGCATTATCATTTTTAGCTTGGTTTATTTCCACCTGCCCTGCACCCTTATACTTTCTTGATCAGATCCTTAAAAATCCTATCTAGCTCAAAAACCACAAATTAATAGCTAAAGAAGAAAAAAGCTGATTAAAACACAGGAAAACAGGATTGACAGGCACAAAGTAGTTAGGTAAAAGTCTGAATAGGTGAACTGGAAATCATCTTTTAGTGAAAATATGATTTTAACCCAAAAGATAAGGAATGACTTTTTGCTGCTGTCACATTAAGTTTCCTTTATCAAAATTTCCCTGATGGTGTTCCTTACGCTAGCTAGCTGCCCAACTTTCTTAGGGTGGCCCTCAAACATCTCTGGTCCCACCTTCCTTCCCATTAAATTTCCCTGCCTCACAGCCCCACCCCTCCACCGGACTGATGCACTCACGAGCTTGGAACAGTCTTTCACTTTACAGTTTTCTCAGATGTTCTCATCCTGCTACTGCCCTTGACTGAGACTCTCAGGGTTTCCCTTCCTCTGCCCACCTAAATCCAACCCATCTTCAAAACTGACTTAATTTTTACCTTCTTTCTTTTTTTTTTTTTTTTTGAGACAGAGTCTCACCATGTCACCCTGGGTAGAGTGCCATGGCACCATACAGCTCACAGCAATCTCAAACTCTTGGACTTAAGGGATTCTCTTGCCTCAGCCTCCCAAGTAGCTAGGACCATAGGTGCCCACCTATTCTTTTTTGGTGCAGTTGTTATTCTTCTTTTAGCAGGCCCAGGCTGGGGTCAAATCCAGCAGTTTATGTGGCCAGTGCCCTAACCACTGAGCTTTGAGTGCCACCAATTTCTACCTTCTTTCAAGAGTGCCCTTTTTTAATACCTTCTGTTCCCACCTCAAGACTTCTATTTGAATCTTTCGCTAGGCAATCAATCATATTCCATTTTGTGGCTTTGCTTTTTGTTTATTTAAAGCATAAAAATAAACAAACGAAAACTTTCCAAATTAAAAAACTGTTTATTAAAAGCAAGGGTCTGGCACGGCGCCTGTGACTCAAGCCGCTAAGGCGCCAGCCACATATATCCAAGGTGGCAGGTTCAAATCCCCAGCCCGGCCCACCAAACAACAATGATGGCTGCAACCAAAAAATGGCCCGGCATTGTGGCGGGCGCCTGTGGTCCCAGCTGCTTGGGAGGCTGAGGCAGGAGACTCGCTTGAGCCCAGGAGTTGGAGGTTGCTATGAGCTGTGATGCCATGGTACTCTACCCAGGGGAATAGCTTGAGGCTCCGTCTCAAAAAAAATAAATAAATAAAAGCAAGGGACCCATATTAAGTCCGCCACAAAATTTGGCATAATACTTATTTGTTTGATTCAAAAATGGATTTGGATACAAGAAATTTGGGGGCTAAATATAAGGAAAAATTAAGCAGAAATGCAGACTGTCAACAATAAAATGAGTTACCAAGAATTTTTTAAATCTAAAAGGTCCTGAGGTATTAAATT